>CAIGRK010122313.1:0-25529 GCA_903798315.1 Fraxinus greggii
AAGAAATTTATACCATGAGAATTTCCCTTGCTGCACTTCGAATTTATTTCTCTTGGTATTTCTTTTTTGCTTTTGTTTGTTCATTGAGAATCTTGAAAATATTATGCTTCTTGATTTTCTTGGTGTCATAACCATGAATATTTTATGACATTATTTGGTAATAGGATGTCTACTTGACAGGCTACTTCATATTTCTATGTTCATTACACTAGAAATGAGTATGGAGCCATTTTCTTCTACATTGAAGCCTGATTATGTGTGCTTATCTTCATTTAGTCATAATTTTATGTTCGTGTATTGATCTTTATATATTTTACCTTTGTAGACCAATTGGATGGAACTCGTTTCGCTAAGCTTTTTGTTGGATCTGTTCCAAGGTCCGCCATGGAAGAAGATGTAAGTTGGTTGTATCGATGAGCTATCAGTTGTTGATATATGCAGATTCAGTTTTAAGAAACAACTTCTAATAGAATTCTTTTGTACTATGACTTTGTGTCATTGTGTTCTATTGGATTCAGTGACGATTAAATTCCATTTTTATGTGTAACAATATTCAGAAATATCTTGCTAATTCTTGTAGTTTATTAATAATGTTTCCAAGGCGCTACTTGAAATGGAAAAAAAATAAATTGCAATAGACTTTAATAGCNGGAAGAAGATGTAAGTTGGTTGTATCGATGAGCTATCAGTTGTTGATATATGCAGATTCAGTTTTAAGAAACAACTTCTAATAGAATTCATTTGTACTATGACTTTGTGTCATTGTGTTCTATTGGATTCAGTGACGATTAAATTCCATTTTTATGTGTAACAATATTCAGAAATATCTTGCTAATTCTTGTAGTTTATTAATAATGTTTCCAAGGCGCTACTTGAAATGGAAAAAAAATAAATTGCAATAGACTTTAATAGCCTTTGTTTCATAGCATCAAGCTTATGCATACTAACACTTACTTTCATGAAAATCCCAAGCTTTACGTGCTTACTGAGTGTTTTTCGGTAACATGTAGACTTACCCATTTAAGTTTATTAATTATTTTTCGGTTAAATGATGTCAGATCCGACCCTTGTTTGAGGAACAAGGGAATGTTTTAGAGGTTGCTTTGATTAAGGATAAGAGAACTGGACTACAACAAGGTATGTGCAGATTCTGCATTTTACATGTTTTCGTGATTATGCAAATGTCTTTTCAGGTATTTTGAGGGGGCTGAAGGGAGCAACTGTAAGCTTACATGTCAAGTCATCTGTTTTCTCGAACCTATCTTTTCATTCATACCATCAACCAAGAGATGTCAAGATTAAACACACTATAAATCATTCCATGTATAGTAGTGGATAATAGGAAGAAACCAATTCTCCTACTGTACCTCTAGTTGTGGTGTTTTAGTCATTGGCAATAATTATTTTGCTGATGCGTAGAAAGTCTGTTGTATAGAATATGAGGCAACAATATCTGGTTTATGTCTCATGTATTGGTTTTTGAGTTTTCGTGGAGGTATCGAGGCTTTCTCCTGTATTGGTTACATTTGAATGGTCTGGGGTTGCTTTATAGTAGTAGTTAAATTTTGGAAATTGTGACGTGCCTGAATATGGATTATCAGCAAGTTGGCTGATTTTTAATTTTGATTTCCAAGTGGTTTATACCTTTTCCATTGAAGCTATCGTGAAATTGCAAAACTGTCACTATTTGAATGATGATTGGTTTTCTTCTTTGTTTAAGCTTAAGCAAGTGACTTTAATACTTTAGCCAACAAAGACATTTTTTGAGAAAATGTCTTTGTTGGCTAAATTCATACTTTAGTTTTTGCGTCATGGTGCTTGCTTTATTTGATATTTAGAATGATTTGAGTTTCGTTGTGATCTAATGTTTGTGTACATTACGGTATCTTGACAACGTACTAGACGTTACTGATGACGAACTCTCTGGTGGCATATAGATGCAATGTGTTATGTTATTGCTGCTTTATGCTCCTTTGCTCCTTACATACATCTAAATCTTTGAGATAAGTTAGCAATGTGGTCCCTCTTTAAATGGGTTGTTAAGCTTGTGTGCTGTTCCACTTTTAACTATCAATTACGATTCTTTAAATTCACTTGTTCTGCTGAAGTATATGCTATCAAAAAGCATAGCAGTTTTTGGTCAACATATAAAGCAATACAATGGAATATGGTTTTGCAGAACCTTTTGGTTTGATGCTGTGAATAATACAGGTTTATCTATATTTTCGATTGCTGTTGAATGTGATCTTGAACTTATTGGACAACTACAATGCTATGAACCCAGAACTGTATGTTGTACATGGGTTGCAATCTTTTTGTTGTTGGGCCAGCATAGGTCTGGCGAAGGTTGCTCGTTGAAGACCTAGTTTTTTGTTTGGGAAACGTCATTGTATTTATAGTCATTTATGCTTGCTGCAATGTTGATTATATTTATCTTTGAAGTTAAGTTTTTTATGATTGAATTATGGGTTTTTATGTTATACTTTTGACGCCACGCATGCACCGACTGGATGTATTGCTCGGTATTGGTTGATACAATGATAGGGGGCTCCGTACATATTCCTTGTAGAATTAGTATCAAAGCTTCCAGGAGTTGGTTTTCCTGCTAAAACTGTTCTGATTTACGTACTTTATAACCAAAACCATGTGGTCAATTATTATTTCTACAGCATTATGATTTTGTTGGTTGGATGCGGCTTTGGTGTTGTAATGACGAAACTTGGAGTGATATGGATATCAGGACCACGAGTGAAATTTTGATTGTTGGAGCTTTTATATATTGTTGGGTATTTTGTTGTATTGTTCTTATCATCATGCTGAAAGATATGCATGTAACAGGAGATTAAGCTAAATATTCATATTTATGTATGTTATTGGCCAAATTCATATTTATGCATTGACTCATGAATTTCGACAGAAGCAACATTTATATGTTTGCCATACTGTGGTTTTATTTATAAGTATCAGTCTGCCATACTGTGGTTTTAGTAATATAGTGATGTTGGATGCATTGACTCATGAATTTTGACAGAAGCAAAATTTATATGTTTGGTTTCATTTTAATTTTGATGGTGACTGGATCATTGATTACTATTTTCTTCTCTCTGTCTGTGTTCGTAAATGATTGCAGATCGAGCTGAGCTATTGTATTATTTAAGTTTGAATACAGATATGGAGATTTGCCACTGAATTAATTTCCTTTCCTGCTGTATTGGAAACAGTAAAGAAAGAAGCTACTGCTTCACAGTGTACAGCTCTAAAATTTTGTCGGGGCATATTTTGGATTTATCGTTATGGTCAATGGAGATAAACTGAGTAATTCTAACTGCTAATATGTTAAATGGATGAGATTAATTATTCGTGTGTTGGTGTAGCACTTCATATGATGATATTATTAAAGGTGGAGGTATCTGATTGAGATAGCTTTTAGAACGTACAGCTTATCATTTTTAATTTCGAAAACTGAGATGTGGTCGATATACATCTCATCTCGTGTCATGCGCTATCTACATTTCTATATTCTCGCAAGTTTGATGTACTCATTCTTCATCCTCTTAGAAAAATGTTGCTAGTTAGTTTTTTAGACACGAACACTTGATGATTTCATCCTAATAGCCGTTTGTGTCTTACTCAATCCAGTCGGCTCTTTTTACTCGCGTTTCACTTCTTTATTCTTTCATGGATGGATTTGGCTTGTTGTTTGAATTGTTTTTTTTTTTTTTAGTTTAGATGGGTTGTGTGATTATTATGGTTCTCTGTGTTTTCTGGAGTAGGTGGAATGGACCTTTTTTCTTATCAAGACATCAAATTCTATTGATCTCTAGGCTTGTATGGGAAGGATAATGAGGAATTAACAAAATTTTTATGGCGGGCTTTGCGTCCCTATCGTATTTCGTTGACTGTATGATTTGATATTTATCTAACCGTTTTTGTTTCCAGGCGTCCTTAACTAAACTGTGTTATCATTAGGTGGTGGTTTATCTGTTCCCACAAACAAATTCCATTTTTTCCAGTTTTGCTAATCTATATTAGTGAAAGCCGGGACATTTATTTATGTGGTGCAATGCCCACATTCTTTTGGACATTGGTTTTATTATAGTTCAGCCTCTTTTGTTCATGGACTACATGCAATGTAGCACATGTTTCAAGTGATTGGTCTAGTAATGGGCATACATGCTGGAGCTGCTCGTTGAATGTTTGTTGTCTTTTTGCCTTGAGGTCATGCGCCTCAATTGGTTTATCATGTCTTGTTTCTGTGTATGCAGGATATTGTACTAATATTTTATAAATTATGCTTTCCTTGAATCAATTTAACAGCTCAAGAAATAGTCATCTAACTCTACTGTTGAATTTTAAGACTGATTTAATTATTCGATTGTTTTTCTTGATGCACCTTGTTCTTTGTTTTTTATGCTGATGTTTGGATGCGGCATTCATGTCACTTATACTGTAATAATGCTTGTGTTGGAAAATACATTAACGGTCTTGAATGTCTTACCACGTTGTGAATGTCACTGAGTTCTCCGGTGATGATTGTTGCATAACAGGAAAATTGGTGATTATTTAATTTGATAATCAGCTAATAATGCTCAACGATAAGTATTTAAAATTAGATTCTATTTTGCTTCGAGTTCTTGGTTTTTGGTACCAGCAGTCGGATAAGTTTTTTCTTAAATTTTTGTCACTTGTACTATAAGGTTTATGTTGGTCAACATTAATGATGTAGAAGGTCTTGCTATGGGGTGAATGGCTGAATGTTGGTGAGAATTTCTCTGGCAATGGCTGTTGAATACCGAAGAATAGTTAATGATAATTCAAAACGCTATGTTGGTAACCCTCCTTTTGCTGCTGGTGATTAAAGCATTTGTGTTATGAAATTCCTTCTCTCCTTCCACTATTCTGTTCCCTGTTTCCATTGCTTGCTCTAATGCTATTATAGTGTAGTGCTGGTATTTGCTGTACAACAGCATTAATCATTGGATCCTCTTAAATGAAGGATGGTATCTTGTGAAGATCCAACACAGTTGTAACTGTGCAGTTTGTTCATTTCCATAGATCATATGAATCTATGAACACACGATGTACTTATAGAAGTACTACTATTTTGAGCTTTTGTATAAGTGTATCCATGTGTTATTCTTGGGCGGAGGTAGAGTATCTTGATAAACTCCAGAAACATACTTTTCACTTCTGCAGGGTGTTGCTTTGTTAAATATGCTACTTCAGAAGAAGCTGATAGAGCCATTAGAGCTTTGCATAACCAGTATACTTTACCTGGGGTGATTCTTCATTCTCTTCCTTCCTGCTATACAAGTTGGCTCCCTGTCTTTCTGGAATCTTTATCCATTTATAATTTTTACAGGGAGTTGGTCCTATCCAAGTCAGATATGCCGACGGGGAACGAGAACGGCTAGGTGATTTCTTATGATTTGCAGTAAATTCTAGTTTTGTATTTTTTTCACACTTCAAGCTTCCTTTCACACTTTTAGTTCCTTCTGTAGTGTTTCTTCACCCTTAACTTTTGGCAGCGAATTTTGTGGAAGATTAGCAGTTAAGAGTATTTACTTTCTATGAATTGATGTTTATCTTCTTGCTCTTTTTCTTTTTCCCTCCCATTGCAGGGGCGACTGAATACAAGTTATTTGTTGGTTCTCTGAATAAACAAGCTACAGAGAAAGAAGTTGAAGAAGTATGCTCTCTACATTTTTTTGAGCTAGCTTATCCTTTCTTTACCTTCTATAATCTTATGGTATTGATATCTTACTGCCTGCAAGTATATGAAATGTAAAGATAGTGCCTACCTCTTTATAAGCAAATTCCTTTTTCCCCTTTCCCATCAATATACCTCCCCATCTAAAATTGATTGTCTTTATTTGAATTGAATTGGAATTTTTAGTGATGGGTGGAAAATTTAGTACTTTTGGTAACTTCTTATCTTTATACTTGGACTAGTGTTCTTCTTCAGTTGTTCTGATCACGAGACTTGGGTGCCTCCACTAGTATGAGCACATCAACCACAATCTCAAATAGCATTTTTGTACTGAAAGATCCTATATGAAATTTTCTTTTTAAAATTATTTCTCCCCCATAAACATTTGATATGGTTCACCGATGAGGAGTCTTGGTTGAGACGGTTCTCTTAAAACCATAAAATTAGGCTCCAGGGGACTCTTTAATTTAACTTTGTGGAAAGCCAAACTTATTCTCTATGTGTATTTTATCAAGATCGCATTTAATAAATTGCAAAGTTTCAATGTTCCACTACTTAAATTATTCATATTTTAGCTTTTAACATCTAAAAAAAGTATATTAGTTGAAAAATGAAGGAAAAAAGAATGAATGTTGGGAAAAGTAAAATAAAGAGCAAAATTAGAGAGTTTGTTTTGAGTGTTTACTTTTTAAATTTTGAAGATGCTCTCTATTATGATCAAGATGTTCTTTAAAAATAAAGAGTCTTGTAGATGCTCTAATACTGGTTTTTACTCTTCCAGATTTTTTTGCCTTATGGTAGAGTTGAAGATGTCTATCTTATGCGAGATGAAATGAGGCAAAGTCGTGGTATGTCTTGTATTATCTGATACTATGTTCTAACTCAAAATTTCAGGGGTTGTATTCAATTGAGACTTTTAAAGACCTTTAAGGATTTAAATAAAAAATTTAGGGGCATAATGTAGGATTTTTAAAACTCTCTAAAAGTCTCGGTGTATTCAATAAAAACTTTTATATAGTCTTTAAAAGTTTCGGTGTATTCCATTAAATTTTTTTAGAAATCTCTGAAAGTCTTGTGATATTCAAATTATTAATGACTTTTAAAGACTTTTATGGAAGTCTCTAGGGTACTAATTTTAAAGCAAAAAGTACAAAAATAAAATTTAAAAATATGTTTCTTATTTTTCTCAAGATTTTAGGAGACTTTGACAGAGAGTTTTTAAATATATTTTTTTGTCCTTTAACCTTGAGGGGTTGCTCAATTGGTCAGGCATTGGGTTTGCTCCCCAGTGGTCACCAGTTCGAGTCCCCTCAGGCTACTGAGGTGAGTACCCGGACGTAAACTTCATGTGTGCACAAGTTGGCCCGAACATCTACGGTTATAAAAAAAAAAATATTTTTTTGTCCTTTAAATATTCTCCTTCTTCTTCCCTTACTACTACCTTACAGTCATGGTTAAAGGTTTATTAATTTTTCTTCAGCCAATTATATTTGTTCTCTTTTCCTTTAAAAAAATAAATATTTGTAATTAAAAATTCTTGTAGCATTTTTTATTTTTATTTTTGATCCAATGTTTAATTTTATATTAAAATAAGACTAATTTGTCATCAAATTTGAAACATACTTGAAATATTATATAAATATTTTTTTATATTTTAATTGTTTCTTTATTTAATTAAAGTGACTTAATTTTTTTAATTCCTTTAAAAATATTTTTTATTACATGGGTGAACAAGATGGAGATCGATCCTTGACCTTTTATTCTATTTTAAAAGAAAGTTTTCAAAAGTCATACAAATTCTACAAAAGTCTATAAAAATTTTAAAATGAAAGTCTATAAATTTCACTAATTCCATACAAATCATATAAAAGTCCACGAAATCCACAAAAGTCACCACTTAAAAGAAAGTCTATAAAAATCTTCGAACGTTCTTTATAGTCAGCTTCCCAAACATGAATAGTGCTTATTCAGGATTTAGCTCTGGAAAGATTTTTATCATTTGGTGAAGTCTTATTTTGCTGAAGTAGGATGTCTGAATTATTTTCTGTGATGGATATTTCAAGTTTGACACTTAATTTTCTGGTTTCCCCTAACTTGTACTATAAAATTGTTGGAAGGATGTGGATTTGTCAAATATGCTCATAGGGAGATGGCACAGTCCGCAATTAATTCTCTCAATGGAATATATACAATGAGAGTAAGCTCACTTAATTTTCCTAATGGTGCCTAATGGTGCTCTGTTTTGGGTCCTGTCACGAAGTCGGTGACTTACTACTCCATTTTGCGTCATAGGGGTGTGATCAGCCATTGACTGTTCGTTTTGCTGATCCTAAGAGACCTAGACCTGGAGAATCAAGGTTTTGCTCGTGCTTTATGTTTATTTCATTATGGCTGCAATTATGTTTTAGCTCTATTATGTTTACAAGCGCGTTGTCCATGTCTTTACTGTTGTTCAAATATTTCCAGTCAGAAACGACGATTTGACTTGATGTTCATAAATTTTGATTTTTAACTAAGCCCTTTATAAATATGGATATGTTTCTTCCAACATAGCTTGATACCTTTTGATGGCATGCACAGATTGTTCTTGGCTTACATCGTAACTCCTATTTAGAGTTATGTTCTTTTTCTTTCTTTGATATGATAAACTTCATTATTCTTTCTCTGTTCTTAGAGGTGGTTCCGGTTTTGGTCCTCGCTTTCCTGCACCTGGGACTAGGTATCATTTATATTATTCTGGTTGTGTATACATTAAGCTTCTTCCTACTTTATGACTGCCAAACATTCACATTCTAATGCCTTCGATATATGAACATTTTGTCTTCAACTCATTTTTGGACTTTCTGCAGACCAGAAGCTGACCTTGGCAACCCATTGCGTGGTGGCATTCCTTCTAATGCCTGGCCTCCAGCTAGTTCACAAAATCTGGGCTCACATTCTAATGTTGGCATGCTTGGTTTTGGAAATCAGGTGCCTGCTAGGTCTGGGGATATAGTGTCTTCTACTCCAGTAAGAACATTCACCATTTGTCT
The DNA here is from genome assembly GCA_903798315.1 of Fraxinus greggii. Classification (NCBI taxonomy): domain Eukaryota; kingdom Viridiplantae; phylum Streptophyta; class Magnoliopsida; order Lamiales; family Oleaceae; genus Fraxinus; species Fraxinus greggii. The sequence goes on from CAIGRK010122313.1 coordinate 8,743, forward strand.
GATGGGTTTCCTATTTAGAAACTTTTCTGATCTCAACTTTAGCATGCCTGAACATTTAACATTTAAAGTCTAAAGTTCTACTGTGCTGCTGCATGATTCTAAAGTTTTGGTTTGTTATTTAAAGATTTTCTTAGGACTATTATTTTGTTTCCATTGTTTGCGTATAATCGGCTATATGAACCATATCTATGGGGTTACGGTTGTCTTTAGAGGTTTTGACTTAAAACGGTAATTGTGATTTTTGCATACATGGATCCTCGTATTTTGTTGGGTGGGCTATTATTGTTGGTTTTCTGCACTAACAGGCATTTATTGTAGATATAGTAACTTATGGAATTATATCCACATTGTGCTGCTTGTTTTTCACCAATATTCAGATGTTACTTAAATTGTATGTTGCTCGCATAAACTTTCAGGGCTCTATAGGTGGCCTTCCTGGCAATGTTGATGGCATGCATTCTGGGCCTGTGGTTTCTTCTGCACCTATGTCACAGATGGTATGTAGAATAATTATTTTTCAAACTTGAAAATGTAGCGGGGAATTGATAGAAATAATAAAACGAACACGTTATCGGAGTTCCGTTGATTCCAAATGAATACCGCAACGCAATCACCTTTTAGATTCTGTTGATTCCTAAGAATACTAGAAATATAGACATCAAAAACTCTTTGATTCATGTACGAATACGGAGAATTTGAACTCGTTGATTTTAAATATCAAATACCGAGAATTTAAGAAATTTGAGAAGATCTTAATAATTGATATGTTATTTCAATTCAAATATCACTTCTTTGCCATTAAGGCTACAACACTTATTTATAACAACTTAAAAACCAAATTAATGACTAATCCTAATAAATGACTAACTCTAATTAATGACTAATCGTAATTAACAACAAATATTTTGATGATTTCATTGTTCATTATCGAAATTAAATCCAGGGTTTTAATCAGTCTCGGCCTCAAGTTCCATCTATTGGCCTGCAAGTATCACCAATACAGAGGCCACCTCAATCAGGACAACACTTGCCGTCTTCCTTGCAGCCACAACCTTCGAATGCGGCATCTTTCTCCAAAACACAGAGTTTGCATGGATCACACACTCAATTGGGTCAAATGCATATGGGATACTCAGCTGGTCATAGTCCTCACAGTCGGGCTCCACAAACACAACAGCGGCCTCATTTGAGTGGGCAGTCAACCGTTCCTCGACCACAGATGCAGCATAATGCACAATCTGCCCCAGGACAAGGATCTGTGATGGAAAATTTACAGCAAATACCTGCTCAGCAGTTTCAACCTCTTCATCAGTCACAATCACAGTTGGCTCAGATGCTGTCACAGCAAAAACAAACTCTGGAGGCCAGCTTTCAGTCATCAAAGCAAGCCTTCTCTCAGCTTCAACAGCAGCTGCAGATGCTGCAACCATCGAATCAGAGTATTACAGTGCAGCAGAGTCCAGAGGTCGCCAAACAGCAGGTATCAGTTGTGTTAATTATGAGAATACTGCTTGATCTTTTTTTTGTTTCTTATTTTTATTTTATTATTATTTTTGGGTAGGGGTTGAATCTCTAGGTAGTTCTCTCTGCAAATAAAGTTTAACATGGTAGTTTCTCCATAAATGAACATATGCCTATATTGGCCTGAAAGATATTTAGTTTGATATATGAAATCCAGTCAAGTTTGTTCTTTGATTTTAAGTAACACATTTTTATCCATAATCCCTATTTGTTAGCATGATTTTAAGATGCCAGCAATCTGGTGTTTTGAGTTGAATGATTATCATCTTCATGATGTTTACAGTGTAGTGATATTCATTCACGTAAATGTTGGTGTTATCTGTGTGCTCAGTACTTTTGAGTTATTTCGCTAACTTTGTATTTTGTTGAGTGCATGTCATGTTAATATTGCTTATTGTTCTTCTCTAGTCTTCTTGGGCTGGAATTGCATCACAGACGGTTAACAGTACTGCTGGTGTCCAACCAGGAGATGTAGCTCATCCTACATCTGCTTCGCCTTCTGTTGCAGCTGTGGCACTGGTTGGGGCTCCTGTTGAATGTAACTGGACAGAGCATACTTCTCCTGATGGATACAAATATTATTACAACAGTACAACTGGTGAAAGCAAGGTAAAAGTCTTACCATCTATCTGCAGTTTCCTAGCAACATGGCCTCTCATAATTATTGATTTTGGCAGTGGGAAAAACCTGAAGAAATAGCACTCAATGAGCAGCAACAGCAACAAAAGCTGTCTATCCAACAATGTGAAGTGCAGTCTCAGTCACACGGACTGTCTGTACAGCAAGGTCCTCAGACCCAAATAAACCTTCAAGGTCAATATCAGGCACAGTTCCAAACCCCGATCAGGCCATTGCAACAAACTTCTCAATCACCTTCGGTCAGTATTTGTTGCGTTCTTAATTCTGGTTTACAACCGTTTTACACTGCATTTCTTATTGTGTTACTTTGATATTCCAGTATCAGGTCCATGGACTTCCCATTCGTCAAAACTCTCAGGTAATTTTGGTGCGACATAATTTTATTTATATGTATGTGTGTATGCCCCTGTTAGGGCTCCATTATTCAAAAAATTCCTTTTTTCAAAATTCATTATTAACCGCACATTCTCCCGTAAAATAATATTACACACAAATCCAAAATTTCTTCTTATTTTTTAATTACACATTCTCCAAAAAATATTACTATTCCAAAACACATTTCCCCAAAAACTCATTTTAATAGAGCCCAAACACGGGCTATATATTGATAATTGAAGTACAAAAGGGAGGGGGACATGGCACCTTACCTCCAGAATCACAAATGGGGGAGAAAGGATGTCAATTTGGACAAACATAACAGTTGAGGTGCGACCTCCATTCCAAAGCATATGAGAAAGACCTAGTGCCTGCTTGGGAGTGTTTTTTATCGATTTTGACTGGTTTGGAGTGACACCATTTATGAGGGGTTGAAAAAATCGATACTTGCTAGTTTTTTTGGACACTAGTTTTGAATGGTTTAAAAACCACTCAAAAACAGTGTTTGTGTGATTTTGACTGGTTCTCAACTCACTAAATCGGAGGTTTTTGGTCGTTCTTCATATTCTCTTCTAATTTTGCTTCTTATAAAATAATTATTTCCAACCAACATATTTTGTTAAAAACTAACTTGTAAATAAAAATATATTAACTAAAAAAATTATTTATAACAAAAAAATTATAGTATACTTAAAAAATTACTTATAACTAGAGATTATTTTTGTGTAAAAATTTGTTTATAAAGTAAAAGTATTACTAATAAGCCAAATATTTACTTATAAAATATAAAAAGTTACTTGTAAGTAAAAAATTATTTAAAAGTACAAAATTAAATTGTAACCGTAAAGTTTATTTTATATGTAAAAAAATACTAACTTAAAATTTTAAGTAAATATTTAACTTTATTTAACTTTTTAAGTTAAATATTAACTCGTGTAAAAAAATAAAAACACCTATAAATAAAATATCACTATTGAGTAAAAAAATTTCATACATGAAACTATATATATTGAAATTTTACGAAAGGACACACACATAAATATATATGTAATTTTATTCTTTTAAAAGACTTTCAGAACTTGTGATTAGAAAACTTCCAAGCATTGGTTGGACTTTTTTAAAAATCTCTATTAAATCCTTTCATAAATTGTCGAAATCGTTACTTTAAAGATGCTAACAGGTACTCCAAACTCCCATATAGGCCCTTAAAGATAAGGCTAATACATTCAAATCTGACTTGGGGGAATTTTGCATAGCCTATTTTTTTATGTTTATAGCTGGGATTCCAATGGTAGCTGTGATCCTTGGGGGCTGCACTAGGAAGCTATTTTCCCTTTATGATTATGACTCTCTCTCTCCCCCTCTTGTGTGTAGGCTTGGTTATTACAAGCATAGATTGCATCCTCTTGGTTTCTGATAATATGTTATTAAATTCTACACTGATCTCAACTTTGATCCGCAACACCCTAGCTCTCCCATCAATTTGTGGTTGGTGACATACAATCATTTTTTTTTTTTTGGATTTCATTCTCTTCATCGCTACATCGTCCTCAACTTCAGATCAATGATATGAAAAAAAAGGCACCTTATTGAAACAATGAATAGGTTGTGCTCATTCAATACATCAGTGTATATGTACTGGTGAGATTTTTTATTTTATTCTTTTCTGGACTATTTGTAATATCAGGAACTTCGCTACCCACAGCCATCTGCAGCCATTGGTTCTATGACTGACCCAAGCCGTTATCAGCAGGTTGGAGTTAATAAATTTATATTCTCAATTATTTATTTTTTTAAGTGCTTTTATATTTTTCATTTATATTTTCAATTTATTTTTATTCTTTTGTAGGGGTTCCAGTCTTCTCAAGAATGGATGTGGAAGAATAAGCCTGCAGGTATGTATGAGAAACAGCAATGCAGATACTGTCTGTTTCATTCCTTACTTCATGTTGAAATGTTACCTGTTGGTTACTTGACATAAATGGAAACGAATCATACTGATATTTTTAACCATCTATTGATGTCCTCTTCGTGTTTTTGGTTTTGTTTTGCCTGCAAGAGACTTATGCAAGAATCTATTTATCCTTGTGGCTTGATTCCTGTCACGATCTCAATTGTTGGATTAAGACTAATGTCTCATTTACCCTGCACAACTTGGGTTTTATAGTACTAAAAACAGTGATGTCTGTACATCAGTATATGACAACTCTCATTGTCCCATGTTATCCTCAGGATCCTGATCCAGATGACCAAACAGATTGTGCATTTAATACCGAAATGCAAGGCGGTTTCTGTTTGGGCGATGGAGGAGGCATTTCAAAGACGAGCATCCTCTAATCCTGAAATGTAAGGAATTTTGTCCGAGTTCTCTTCTCATTGTTGAGAAGTACGTGTACGAGGCTGCTGCCCCATGAATCACTCATGACAATATTACATGATATGCTTAAATGCTTTAGAATTATATTACGGCATTTTCCTTGAGATTGATTAATGTGCGGTGTAGAAACGTTTTAAGCATGTAGAAGCTTTAATCTTGCTACTAGCCCCTGATGAGTTGCATCGATTTGCATTTTGTGGCTATTTTTTCTTCTGTACGAGTTTCCTCATATCGCGATAGCAGCATCAGACGTGCATTAGAGGTGCTACGGGTCAGGTTATTTAGCGTGTCCGGGTTCTTTATGCTGCCCACGTGCTTTGATTCGTAAACAGGTGATTCTGTTCAAATATTTTTTTCCTTTTCATAACTGGGAGTTAGAATTTAGGAGGCATGTCTAGTGAACGTGCATTCTTCGTTCGCTAGAATAATCAAATTAATTGACAGCCCTACAGTTTCTACGAATTTCTCCACCACTAGATAGAGATGCCAAGCTTCCCATTTTCAGCATCGAATTTTTGAAATCCTCGAAAAAAGTGGCTGGATCACCCACATAAGTCTGGACGATATCATGTGTCTTGTCATTGCCAGTGGCTAGCACCTGGTCAGACGCTAGTAAACCCTCGCCCGAAAGAATGTTGACGTAGTACTGATTATCAAACATTGATGGTGTCATATGATCAAGATCTGCAAGTGTTGTGTTAGAATCAGATCTTGAGCATAGTTGCTGGAGGGACTGTAAGAATTCCAAATTGATGTCGGGTGAGTTTGCATTATTGTTGCCATTTATTCGAGAGCTAAACGTTGAGCATCGAGCTTTTCCCATGGTGTGTGCACCTGCTCATGCAAAGAGAAGTGGCGTTTTCTTGTTAAATGTGTGTGTGTATCTGGAGTTTGAACTTATAATTAAAGGTGAAAATAAGTGATTTTAAATCAAGAAATGAGGTTAGTTACCAGAGAGTGCAACCAGATCATGGAGGGAGAGCCCAACATTTTGGAACTTGGCTACTAATGTGGATACATCAGAATTTGGGCCCGGGATATTGTTATTGGCTGCTATTCGGCTAGCACTTAAACTATCTTTTCGGCCCATTTGTACGTCCCATCCAGGCCCACCTGACTAAACATTGAAGCCCAATTACGAAGAAAATGAAATCAAATTCAGCATAAAGTATTTAGACTAAAAACTGGCAATTAAACGAGACCACTCCTATTGGCACACTGAAATGAAGCACAACTAGGGGCATGATCTGTTTAGGCCTGAGCGACCCAACACTAGTTAGTCTGAGTCATCAGGGGTGCGTGGCTCGTCCGTGTGGACTGGCCTTTGTATATATCTGTAGGTCTATGAAAAAAATTGTATGCACCTGATCCTGTCATGCCCATGGGCCATTTCAGGCCTCGATATATAAAGCGCGCTGACTGGATAAAGATATCTAACAGAGAGGCGGTCTTATTTGAACCTATAATTCACAAGCTCGTTCGTATATTAAGGTATACAAGAAATGTAAGTGAAGTGAAAAAATATACTAGGGACTAATTTAACCTAGTACTTAAAGCACCCAACACAATAAATAGGAGAATATGTACCAAAACAACAGAATCTCTAGCAGCAACAGCAAGAATATCAGCACAAGACACAATCTGAGGACAAACATCTTCGAGATCAGCTTTTATTGCATCAATCACTTCAAATCCCCTTAGTGAGTTTAAGTTTGGCGCTGCAGTTTTTTCTCCAACAAAATTTGGTGTGTCATCCAGCAGCACTGAAGCATCACATCCCTAGAAATATATATTGCACATTAATTGTAAAAAGAAATAACAACGGAAAATGAGTTAACAAGACTTTCATACTTGTAATGTATTTGGAACAGTATTGTCTAGTCAGTCATATCGAGTGTTGCATACCAAAAAATCGTGTGTGTAGCAAATAAATTAATTAAGATAGATAGACGACTTGCATTAACAAAGCAATCGTGAAAATGAAGTCGCAGCAAAGAAGCGGACATTCTCGGGTCATCAGAAACAGCCTTTTCGACCCTTGAAAATATGATAGGTTCTGCCTCTGGACAACTATTTTGGTAGAAACCAAAGCTTAATACAATAGTGGCACCATCAATGCATGACTCATTCCTAAGGATGCTAGCAAAAGCTACACAAAATTTCAGCAAAATCATGTAGACACCGAAGTAAATGGCCATTGTTTTAAACAATATTTAAAGGTAAATTTTATAGATGAAAGTAATTGGGAAAAACTGCAGTTTATATAGATGTTGGTACGTAGATTTTGAGAGTGAGCATAAGAAAAAATTGGTTAAAAAAAGGGACATAGTCAAGCTAAGAAATGGTCAGTTTGTACGTGGATGATGATGACACGAGTCTAACTGTTCACCTAATGCCCATGTGCTTCTGATACAAACCAAAGATGATCTTGATGTACTTTTCATTTGAGATGTTTCGATCTATATAATATGTCAATCTTCATGTTGGGTTATTTCCTCTTATATGGAGGCAAACCCAAGTCTCGGGTCTTTTATTGTAATCTAAAGCCCATTAGGGTTTTAACCTAAGGATGAATATAAATACAAGATAGGAGAAAATAAAAGCTCGAGCCGTTTTTCCAAAAAGGAGAGAAAAACATTTTTTTTCCTGCGTCCAGATTTCATCGAAGCTACGATCATGTGTCATCCATGGTCCGATCGAGTTGAAATTTGGAGCATAGGTTCACAAGACAGAGCTACAATCGGACGGTGGAGATCGAATTTTGAGTTTGGGAACATTGGTTAATGTGCATGAACAGTAATCGACTGTGTTGGTGTATTTTTCCTATTTCATATTGGTTTGCCAAGATTTTTATTATTTTGAAGAAATATACATTGTAACATCTAGTTGTGACTAGAGAAGACTTTGTGTACTCATTATTTGATTGATAGTAGAGCTTTTGACTGGACGAGGCCCCATGGTTTTTATTCTTCACATTAGGAAATTTTTTCCACATAAAATAATTGCTCATATTCTTAGGGTTTGGTGTGATTAATTTTTTTTAGAATATTTTTAGCATATACAATTGTCAAAAAAGTCATTTTACTTATTTGATTCTAGGGAGAAGAATTATTCCGTTATGTTTGTTTTTGGCATCTCTCCCGACAAGTGGTTACATAGCTAAGTTCTCAGTTTTGGGTTTTAGATTATGGAAACAAATTTGAGTAAAATGATTAAATTGAATGGTTTAAATTAATCACATATGAAAAGGAAAAATGGATGATCTTCTTTATGTGAAAGATTATTACCTATTGGTGTTTGCAACTGAAAAATCAAATAACAAGTCAGATGAAGTAAGAATTTTGTTGCATCGACAAGTCTGTGGGTATATCAGGCAATTGGTAGATAATAATATTTTAAAACATGTTAGTGGGGAGACACATGCTTGTACTCTATAGAGTAAGCTCGAACAATTATATACTAGAAATAATAAAATATTTTTGATTAAGCAGATGATAGCGTTGAGATACAAGGATGGGACTTCTTTAACTGATCGTCTGAATACTTTCCAAGGAATTATTAATCAGTTAGCTGAGATGGATATTAAGTTTGATGATGAGATTCGTGGGTTATGGTTGCTTGGTTCATGATCGGACTCATGGTAGACGCGCAAAACTTCATTGTCTAACTCTGCTCCAGATGGCATTGTCACAATGAATATAGCTAAGACTAGTTTGTAAAATGAAGAGATGACAAGAAAATTACAGGGATCCTCTTCATAGTCAGAAGTTTTGGTTACATGAAAGAGGGGGAAAGTAAGAGCAAAGGTCTGAAAAACAGAGACAGAAGCAAAGGCAAGTCAAATAGGTTTGTGAATACGAAGTGTTATCATTGTTGAAAAAAACAATGTTATTAAAATCGGACCTGACTGGCCGGCTCGATCGGATTAGCCAGGCATCGGAACCATAACCATAACCATGACCACAATCGGTCGATTGTTGCTTAAAACCTGTGACCACAGAAATCGATGAAAAACTTGACAAATCGGACGGTTAATAAGGAACCGGTGAACCGAAACCGATTTTAACGAGTTTTCCGGTTGTTTTGACAAAAAAATAATAGTGGTGGAATACGTATCTCACTTTGTCTTATTTACCCAATGCTCAAAGATTGTTGAAAATCCAAAACAAAAAGCAAAAAGTGGTGCCAAAACTTAAAGAAAAGGTTGCAATGTTGAAAGTTCAAACTAAATGTCGACCAACAACAATGCCTCATCTATATGGAGCATCAGCGGCAGCCGCTTCAATAATAGAACAAAAGCGACGAGATACTAGGGATATGTAGGCCTGGGCGCGGTTTGATTTGGGTCGATTTCGACTCCAACCCGAAACCAAAACCAAATTAGTTGGTTTGGGTGAATTTCAACCCAAACCAACCCACTCTAGCTCTTAAACCGAACCAACCCAGGTTCGGTTCAGTTCGGTTAGTCGGTTTGGACTTTTAGTCCAAATTAATTTTTTCATAAAAGTTGTAGTTTTGGGTCCACTTAGATTACAAGAACTAAAATAACTAAATAACTTTATATTACAAGAACTATTGACTAACGAATAAAGTTAGGTTTATAGAGACGGATTAACAGAAAACTTATCAATTTTGTTGCTTTTTATGCATTGTGTAACTTAATTGCCTGAATACGAAAAAATGTTATGTATAACATAATGAGCTCGTAAAAGAAAATTCTCAATGCTATTGCTTAATGACACATCATTGATTGGAGGGAATCGAGATATACTCATGAGATTATGACTTATCTTTTGATTAATATTCTTTTTTTTTTTTGAAAAATGTAAACATGTAAGTGGGTTTGATCGGTACGGTTAACCAACGGTTTGAGACTTCAAACCATAGTTGAATTGACCCATCATGATTTTGTTTTAAAAAAAAAAAAACTAATTGCATGTGTCAAACCGACCCGAGCCAGTTCGATTTGATCGATTTTTAGATTTTTTGTCCAGGCCTAGGGATACGGTAGGGGAAGGTTATATTTATATATAAATTTTTAATAGAATACATATTATTATGTTGGAAAAAATGAGAGTATGTTTGATGGATATTATTGAGAAAAGAATATATTTTAAATAGTGATATGATTGGAAATATGTGGTTAAAAAGAAAGGAAAAGTTATTGATGTGATGGAAAATATCATTTTATTGAAAAATGTGAGGTTGAAAATGAGTTTTGAAAAAATGAATTTTTAAATAATGTGTCTAACAGGGGAATGTACGTGAATATATGAATTATTTATTTAATTATTTTAATTTTCGGTTCAATCCCGGTGCAGCCCCGGTTCGTCCCTTTAACCCTTTTTTGGGGGTCGATGTCCCGATCGATTTTCAAAACATTGGAAAAAAGAGATATATCAAGAAACATTGCAGGCAATGAAAGAAAGAAAACAAGAATGAGAAAGGAAATGAAGCAAAGAACGAGGATGACAAAGATGGTGATAACAGAGTTAATACCACCACTCCTACAGACTTCCTCATTATTTTTTGATGAAGAGATGATCAATTTTACAAGTCATAAAACCAATTCAGTGATTGACAGTGGTACCTCCAATCATGCTACATCACGTAAGGATTTCTTTACATCCTATAGATATAGTGATTTTAGAAGTGTAAAGATGTATAATGATAGCTTGGTTAAATTCATTGGTATTAGAGAGATATATTTGGAGATAAGTAATGGTTCGAGATTGGTTCTTAAAGATATGAATCATATTCCAGACATCTGTTTAAACTTAATTTATGTAGTAACACTTGATGATGATGATGATGGGTATGACAGTACCTTTAGTAATGTCTAGTGGAAGCTCACTCGGGACACCATGGTTGTGGCTCGAGGCAAAAAGGTCTCTACGTTGTATGTTTTGTAGGCAAATCTCTCCAGTGACATTGTTAATGCAATGGAGTACATTAGAATTGTGGCATAAAAGACTTGCTCACATGAGTAAGAAATGATTAGTTATATCGGGGAAGAAAAGTATACTAAATGGATTGAAAAATACACATTAGAAAAGGTGTACTCATTGTTTATCTGGGAAGTAGAACATAGTCATTTTCAAGAATCTTCCTCCTTTGAGAAAGTCTGAAATACCGGACTTGATATATTTAGATTTGTGTGGTCCTATGAAGATGAGAAACACTTGGTGGCTCTAGTTACTTTGTAACCTTCATAGAGGATCATTTAAGGAAATATGGGTTTATATATTGAAGACAAAAGACCAAGTGTTGACCGTGTTCAAGCAATTTCATGCCCCAATTGAGAGGCAGACTGGGAAGAAGTTGAGATGCATCGGAACAGATAATGGGAGAGAGTCTTATGATCATTTTGATGAGTATTGCAGACAATAGGGAATTCAACATCAAAAGATAACTTTGAAAACTCCTCAATTGAATGACATAGCTAAAAGGATGAACATGATACTGGTTGAGAAAGTGAGATGTTTACTTTCTCAAGCCCAGTTGCCAATATTCTTTTGGGTTGAGACATTGAGCATGGTGGTACATGTGTTGAATCTTATACCTTATTTTCCTTACAGTATGATGTTTTGGATTGGTAAGGATGTTTCCTTTGATTATTTGTGTGTTCAGTTGTAAAGCATTTATGCATGTTCCTAAAGATGAATGGTCCAAGTTTGATGTGAAAACACGACAATGTGTATTCCTTGATTATGGTCAAGATGAGTTTGGATACATGCTTTATGATCCAGTTGTAAGAAGCAGAGATGTCGTGTTTGTTGCAGATAAGACAATTCAGGATATTGAGAAACAAGAGAAATATCTACCTCAGAGGGGTCATAGTTTAATTGATTTGGATTTGGTTCCTTTGAAGAATTTGTCAGCTCAGGTTGAAAATGATGTTTAGAATGGACACCGGGGATATAAGTGATGTTGATGCTGCCTTGCAGGCTCAGACACATCATTTGATTGATGAGCAGCTGACAGTGTCATATATTACACCAGAAGTTCCACTTAGGAGGTCTACCACTTAGAGCAGTATGTGTTATTGACTGATGGGGGGAGACCAAGAGTTATGCAAAAGCCATGGAATATGAACATAATACAAAATGGGTTGAGACCATGCACATGATAACCACACCTTTAAGTTAGTGAAACTATCTAAGGGTGAAAGAGCTTTGAATAATAGGTGGATTTACAGGGTGAAGCAAAATGAGTTCACTTTACAGTCGCGGTATAAAGCTAGGTTGATTGTAAAAAGGTTTGATTACAGAAAATGTGTTGATTTTGATGAAATCATCTTTCAAGTTGTAAATATGTCATCTCTTCATATTGTTCGTAGCCTAGCAAATAGTCTTGATTTAAAAGCTAAGTAGTTGGATGTGAAAACTGCATTCCTTCATGGTGATTTGGAGGAGAATATTAATATGAAGCCGCCAAAGGGTTTCAAAGTAAAAGGAAAACAAGATTATGTGTCCTAGTTGAAGAAAAATCTTTATAGTGTGAAACAAGCACCGAGACAAAGGTACATAAGTTTGAGTTTGTTAGAGGGAAGCAATGCTACAAGAAAATAATTTTCGATCATTGTATTTGTTCAGAAATTCTCTGATGATGATTTTATCATTTTATTTTTCTACGTTGACGATATATTGATTATTGGTACGAATGCTTCAAGAATTGATAGGTTGAAATATCAGTTGAGCAAATCTTTTGGTATAGACCTTGAACAAGCAAAGAAAACTCTTGGCATAAGAATTAATCATGATAAGAGTGCCAAGAAGTTATATTTGTCATAGGAGAAGTACAGAAAAAAAGTGCTTGAGAGGTTCAGTACGGACAAGGCTAAAGTGGTCAGCTCTCCTCTTGCTACCCACTTCAAATTGATCATTGACCAATGTCCTTCTACAGTCAAGGGAAAGGAAGACATGGAAAGTGATCATTACACCTTAGCAGTAGAAAGTTTGATGTATACGATGGTTTGCACAAGACCAAATATAGCCTATGCAGTTGGTATAGTTAACTGTTTCTTGTCAAATCTAGGAAGAGAGAATTGGAATGAAACTAAGTGGATCATGGGGTATCTTCGAGGTACTTCCAATTTGAGACTTGGTTTTAGAAATGGACAACCGTTGTTAGTTGGTTACACAGATGTAGATATGGTAGGAGATGTGAATACCCATAAGTCTATATTAGGTTATTTGATTACATTCGTAGGTTGGGCTGTAGCTTGGCAATCGAAATTTCAAAAGTTTATTGCCCTTTCTATGACAGGCAAAGTTTATTGCAGCAACAGAGGTAATTAAGAGTTACTATGGGCAAAGAAGTTCATGAGAGAACTTGGTTTCAATTAGCAAATGTATGTATTATTTTGTAATAGTTAGAGTGCTATTCATTTTGCTAAAAAATTTAGTTTCCATGAAGATCGAAGCACATTGATGTACGATATCATTGGATTATGAATGCGTTGAATGATAAGTTGTTGGAACTTGAGAAATTTCATACCGATCATAATGGTCCTCATATGTTGACAAAGACACTACCAAAAAAAAACTTGAAGATTGTTGTTCGATTTCCGGGATGGCGAATTCCTCCCCATAGTCCGAAGTTGGAGATTTTTTTGGAGTTATTTCCTCTTATATGGAGGAAAGCCCATGTTTGGGGTCTTTTATTGTAACCTTAAGTCCATTAGGATTTTAACCCTATAGATGAATATAAATATAAGAAGATAGCAAAAAATAAAAACCCAAACCATTTTTCACAAAAGAGAGAAAAAATAGTTTTTTTCCGATATACATATTTATCAGAGCTCAGATCCTAAGTAATCCATGGTCCGATTGAGTTGAAATTTGGAAGAGAAGTTCACAAGACATAGAGCTACAATTTGAATGGTGAAATCGGATTTCGAGTCCAGGAACATTGGTTAATGTGCATGAACAATAACCAGCTGTGTTGATATATTTCTCCTATTTCATATTGTTATGTCGAGATTTTTGTTATCTTGAAGAAATATATGTTGTAGCCTTTAGTTGTGATTAGAGAAGACTTTGTGTACCCATTATTTGATTGATGGTGGAAGTTTTGACTGGACTGGATCTCGTTGTTTTTATTCGTCTCATCGGGGAAATTTTTTACGTAAAATAATTTTTTATGTTCTTGTGGTTTGGTGTGATTGACTTTCTTTAAAATAAATTCAGCATATACAATTTTCAGAAAAGGCATTTCACTTATTTGTATCTAGTGAGAAGAATTATTTCGCTATGTTTGTTTGTTTGCATCTCTCCCGGCACTTCACATAAGCCTAACCTCCAACTAAAGGTATAAAAATATGTAAATAGGTCTCATACACCACATATAGTTGTACTCTCGGTTATCATAGACTAATTTTTTCGTGCTCATGGTTACTTTCTTAGACTTGTTACCTGAGATTGTAAATTTATAAACACAACTCAAGTTGGAGAAGTCCTTGTCTTCTTCATAATCTCTGGAAAGTGTAAGTATTACACTTATCTTGACCATCAAAAGTTACGCTGAGAGACACTTGATGAATTAGGTACTTACTTTATGTGTTTATCAATTATTTTAGGAAATATTCTGATATTGGACGAGAACGGATGAAAAGGAATGGTGATTGATAAAAAAAATGATTAAAGTTGGATATATTTTGGAAGTTTGACACGTTTGGAAGTTGACGGACTTCAATTTCCATGTTTAAGGATTCAATCTGAACAAAAAGAGTGAACATGGACCAAATTGTACAGATGAAAGTATAATTTTCAACAATCTGAGATATCCTAATTTGACTAAAATTATGGTTCTCTGTCATGTTGGGACTCTATTTTAGACATAAATTAAAGTCTATAAATAGGAATCTTTCATTTAATTAGAAGGAAGAGGCTAGAGATATAATCTTGAAGCAAAATCATACATCAAAATACATTAAATTCTCAAGATTTATATCCCAATTCGGGATTTGAAAGTTGAAAAAAACATGCCGGGAGATTTATCAGCTTGAAAAAGGAGCTTGATGCTGTTGAAAATTAAATGCCAAAGAACAAAGATTGCTAGGATTTTTTTTTTCTTTATTACTTGTATTGACCATATTTTTAATTCTTTTATTATTAATTTCAATAAATGATTGGCTAAAATAATTTGTTGTTATGATGAATGATGTAACTTACGTTAATGTTTATTGAATTCAACAAATTTAATGCAACTTTGATTATGCGTTAATTATTTGTTATATGTTTAACTGAGATTCAATTGCTTGATTTAAGAACAATATTAAGATCAAGAAAAGATAAATTTGTCTCGTTCGTCAAATAAGTGACAAAAATTTTGATAAGAGAACGAGAGATACTTTTACGGCTTATGCAATCATTATTGAATTACTGCAATTGAATGCTTTTATGTACGTATAAATTTACTAGAGAGATTAAATTTGGGTATGTGAATAGAGATTGTTTTGCTCGAGAAATTATTAAATAAAATGATTAATTTGGTTGTTAATACATATGAAAAAGGGGTTGAATGATGTTATGTTTAATGGATATTAAATAGCTTAATTGAAGTTGCAATTCCAAACCACTTAACCCCAAAAGTTCTCCATAAATTCGTTAAGCTTAGATTAATTTTGATTAGTCAGTATAATTTAGTTATAATTTAAACACTTGAATTGATACTTGATTACGACATTAATTTAGACAGAAGACAGATTTAAAATAAAAATTGATAGTAGTTAACTAGTTTTTGTGGGACTTTATTCGAACTTATAATCTACTTTAATACTTGCCACGATTCGTATATTTACGAAATCATACTAATTGTCCATAAATAATTTCGATCCCTCATAAAAATGGAGTTGCAGCATGAGAAATTTAAATATAGAAAATGCACCATTAACGCTTGCATCAGTTTCCTAGGATAAGTTCCAAAATATAGGATTTCAAATTTAAATATAGAAAATATTTATTACCTCGCAATTGTTGGTTTTATGTGTAAATGTTCTTTATGTAGACAAAATATAAAAAATGAATATTGGGCCCTTCAATATTTCACGTGGCGTAATTATGGATCTCTAACCTTCAAAAGCAAGGTTCTCTGTTCCCAGCATATTTAAGCCTTGTTTGGCACATATTTTCTTTAAAGTCATTTTTTTTTTCCAAAATCCTTTTAAAACACACATTCTAAGACTTGATAAGTGCACATTGTGAACTTATTTAGGGCATCCTTTCTTGCTTACATATGATTAATTAAGCGGACCTACTTAATTTAGGTCAAACTATGTTAGTTGTAGGTAAACTCCAATTAGGATTCACTTGGACGAAACTAGCGAGAGAGAGAGGTGAAATTGGAGCTTAATTGAAGATGATTCGAATCACTTAAGGATCAACCGAATTGTAATTGATCAATTGAAAGTATAAATGGAGCTGTTGGATGGAATTCATACGTTTTGGGATTTAAATTCAACAATTAAAAAGTTTGAGGACTAAATTACAATTTTCGAAACTTGTATCGATCTATTTTTAATGATTTTGAGATGATGATGATCTAATTATGAAGATTATAAGATGAAAGATTAAAATTGCATAACAAAAAAGATTTAAGCTGAACGGAGGAAGAAATCTTAGTACCAAAATGAAGAAGATCAGAAGTTGAGGCGTGCGATTGTACACTTGTAGGTTTGATTGGCAGCAATATTAATTCGATCAAACGATTTTTCTTTCCTTTTTCAATTATACTTCTTTTCGAAAACCACCCAGGGCACAGATTTTGACCTAAATTCTTTCCTATGAATACATACCTTCATCCAACATTTCAAAGATGTTTGAAGGGATACATTATACACAAAATATTAAAGCCAGAGGAAGATCCATGGTTA
>CAIGRK010122327.1:0-12427 GCA_903798315.1 Fraxinus greggii
AATTGGGTTTCCATATAAATTCTTGTGTTCTTATTTTTTTCTTCATTATTTCATTATTGTCATTATCCTACGATCTGTTTCATAACACTGCTGATGACTCCTATGACTCTACTCCTCTACCAAGGAGAAGAGCCACCAGGGTAGAGAAAGGAAAACGAGAAGGTTTTGAGACGCATGCACCAACCAATGAGTCAAAACCTCGTACACTAGAGGATGGCACATATAGAGTACTTGGGACTCTCATTTTAGAGTCAAAACTGTTTAGGTTTGACCTTTACCAAAGGCATCACTTATTTAAGCAGTTATTGCTTGCGGTCTGAACCGACTAAAATCCTATATGTTTCATTCACTATGCATCGAAAATTTATAGAGGAGTTTAAAGTGTTGATAGAGGAATTTGTAAGAATTGGTTTAGATGAGATTGTTGGGTTTCACAAGTTAGAGAAAGTATTATCTTTTGGGGGTAAATTTAATGAAGTTATTGTAAAAAAGTTCTTTGCAAACATACCAAAAAACATAGAAAAGGTTGGGAATTATTTCGAGTGGCAAACTTATACGAGGGGCAGACTCGTTACCTTTAGTCCATCTACATTGAGAGACTTGTTGAGAATGGATGATGTAGTAAAGTCTGCAGATGAACAGTTGACCAATGATGAGGTAGCTATGGAGATAACAGGCGTGAACTGGATTGACAAAATGGATAACCTGCCTACCTCCAGATTTTTTCCAAAATACAAAGTCTTGCACAAAATCTTGATTCACAATATTGATCCATTGACGCACCCGTCAGACTTATCTCATGAAAGGGATATGGCTCTGTACAAGTTGGGTTGAATTTGGTGAAGATGATCTTTGATCTAATTGTGTATGGAGGACCAAGAAGGGCCAAGCAGCACAAACTGCCTTTCCCTAGTCTGATTCACCATTTTCTGGTTGATGGACGTGATTGAATTTGCAAATCTAAAGGGTGTACCTAACCTAATTCCTAGAGTTCGACGCCATGTGTTGCCAACAGATGAATCTGACCATTTGGGTGTTATAAAGTCCCAGCTTAGAGTTGATAAAAATGAACCCATCTTCCATGTAATTGTCATGTGAAACTTTAGAAAATGAAAATTGATAAAATGAAGGTTATGAAAATGTCTCTAATTA
Source organism: Fraxinus greggii (assembly GCA_903798315.1). Taxonomy (NCBI): domain Eukaryota; kingdom Viridiplantae; phylum Streptophyta; class Magnoliopsida; order Lamiales; family Oleaceae; genus Fraxinus; species Fraxinus greggii. Next base: position 1,153 of record CAIGRK010122327.1, read on the forward strand.
TAATGTTAAATGATATGTTTCTATATTTTTATTTCAAGATTTTTATAACGTGACATAATGTTAAGTTGACATATCGTATATCAATTAGGTGGAAGATATGTTTTCAGTATTAATATTTTTCATCAATTTTAAAGATGGTACGTGACGAAATGGAGAATTTGAAACTGAACTTCTATCCGGGATTTAATTAAATTGCTAAAAGTTCACTTGTCCAAAAAAGCTTTATTTCTTCCTTAGAAAATGTTCAACTTTATTATGTTCAACAAAATAGGTTAATGTCACGTCATTCAAATTATCATAAGAATAATAAAATAGATTAAATTCTAATAATGGAAAATCGATACAATATTAATTAATGATATTAATTTAAATTATTTTAAGCATTATTAGGCCTTTGAATTCACCTTTGTCTATGTTCTTTAGGGAAATTGTAGCATTACATCGCAACCTTTTCGTATAAGTTGTTCTTCAATCTTTACTAGTCACTTGCCATTGTGGTCTTTAACTTCGATTTTATTATATAATATTTATAAATGTTAATTCTTGTCCATATGTATCTTAAAATGTTATGCGAGAGGAGCTATGTATTTTTCGGAGGTAAATCTCCTCTCCCTTGGGGGGTGGAGGATATGTTCTTTGCCTCAAAATTTTGAATCTGTCACAAATCTTTTTATGGTTTTCAATGTAAATCGTATTTAAAAATAAAAAATTGATAGGGTTGATTTGACAAATATTCATTAAAGTATGTGTGAAATTTCAAAAGGATAATTAAATTATTTTTTTCACTCATAAGTTACCAAAGTTAATAATAGTTCTGTTAATGGTCACACGATTACACCGTGGATCTCTAACCTTCATATCTTGACAATACGGTACTCAAGCCTCTATCAATTTAGCAGACCAGACATTGCAGGCTTAATTCAGCTAAATAAATGGTAAAAATGGCATGTGCATTGCACTATTCTAACTTTGTTAAGGGCAAACAAGTCAATACTTATTTTAATTAAAGTTAGTAGAATACATTAAAAAAAAAAGAGAGAGAGAGAGAAAAAATATTCGTCTTTCCTGTTACACACCCCACCCGTCTTGCGTTCCCATCTTGAACTTATAAAAGATGGTATGACGATAGCTACTTAGAGAAATCAATGTACTTGTGATATGTTGGGGGAAATGATTGACCGTTGATGGTGAGTTAGGGAGACTTACTTTTTCTTTAATTCCATTTTTTAATACTAACTTCTAAATAAGGGTTAGACTATATATGGTCCGATTCGATTCGATTCGATTCGATTTCAAAGTGAATCGAACTAAACCAAAATTTCTGAATATCTATCCCATGTTTGGTATAGATTAAACTTTATATTTTAATTTAAATTAAAGTGAACATCCATTTCAACTACATGATTTATAAGTCCTACAATTTTTTTACCACACATTTCATCAACTTCTAGCAAAAATCTATTAAAAATTTAATTTTAATCCCAACAAACAAGGGCTTAGTATGTGGAACTGTCGAGTCCAAATTTAATCTTGGAAGCAAATCGTTTCGATTCTGTTTGATTTGATTCTGTTTCTTATCATAATTTTTTTTTAACATTTACAACACCACTACATTAATACGACTGATGATATTTTTAATCTTAACTCTAATAAAATAACATAGTACAATTTAAAGATGTTGTCCGTGTGGATCTTGGGGAGCAAAGATGAAGTTGCGACTTGTGAGAGGGGTGCAGCTCAAAACGAGGGTAATAATTGAACTTAAATGGTAGATTGCGTAAGTGTTAGGTGAATTGTGATGTGAAGTTGGGTTTGGGCTTAAGTATGTAAGAAAAAAGTATTTTGGGCTCAAGTTTCAAGCCTTTGGGAGTTGAAACCTTGTGTACTTACAATTAAATGATTAATCAATTAATTAGTTAACTTGCAAAATTATTTAGAAAAAAATAAAGTAATTTAGCTTATTCAATATACTTTTTTTTTTTTCAAAAAATTAGGAAGATTTGGTTCTTATTCAATTCTTCGATTTTTTATCTAGAATCGAGAATCGAACCAAAGCCGACAGGTCTCTATTGTAGTGCATGTTCAGGTATTTAATCTAAAAAGAAGCGAACTAAATCACTCGATTTGATTCGGTTCCAATCCGATTCAATTCGAGAGTTTTGTCTAGCTCTAATAAGGGCTATGTTGTTGTCTTCGCAAAATATATATATACACACATTGTGTACCATTCAATACCTATTCAATGTCTAATTAGATGGATTCTGACTGCAAAGACCCCTTCTGATAGACTAACAAAAAGTTAGGGATTGTGGTGTCAAGATTTGAACGTTAAGAAGATATTTACACTTTTAGCAAAAGTAGAAACTACACTTGCAATTTCCCCACTTCTATTAACTGAGTTCTCACTTATCATTATTCATTAGTGAGCATTAATTAACTTTAGTGACTTTATAGGTAAGAAAAATATTCTATAATCATTCTGAAATTTCACACATACTTCAGTGGCCATAAGTGAAAATAACCCAAAATTTAAAAAATATTTAAAAATAATAATTAACTAAACTGGACAATAAATATTAATTTTTTTTTTTTTAATCCAGTCCCACTTTTTAATCTAGTCCAAACCCGCGCCTGCCTACATCATCTCCCAAAAATTCTCAACAGAGTGGATGGTAATCGTTTCGATTCATGTATATTAAATTTGACATCATGAATTACATTGTGTGAGTTGAACTTTCTTTCCAATCAATTGTCAAATCTCCTACATGTAGGAGGGTGTCATCCAAGAAGTCAACCATGAATGTACAAGTAACTTAATTGAGATGGTAATGACTGTCCTAGAGTGATTCAAAGGAATTAAGGATTTTCACAGCTTGAGTTTTTCCAATGCATTTGTGAGCTCTTTCCGTTTAGATAATGAAATTACTTTGATGATTCCGATTGCCAGGAAATCTGAGGAGAAATTGGAAAGCAGAAATCGGAAAATGTGAAGCCATCCAGGAGTCCGTCGTTACACAGGAAAGTGATGAGGGTGTGCGTTTGGGAGGTGTTTTAAAATTGGATTATTCCCTAAGTACTGGAAAAGTTTCGCAGGTTTCCTACAATGTGCTGCTGTGACAACATCCTGTCCTCCTATTTTTTTCTTTTTTATTCTCATCTGTTAATGATGTTTTGCCATGTGTTGTCTGAGAAATAATTTTGTGAAAAAAATTTGTACGTGTAACATGATTCTTTAAAATTTTACTTTTCCTTTCGTTTATTCTTTAATGCTTTTGTTTTTTACTTTAGTTCTTTTATTTTGTTTTTGTTTTAACTCTAAGCCAAAATTTAACTCTGTTTGATTGATTAAAATTGGACATTTAGTATATTTTGAAAAAAAATTGATAATATATGTGATTAAAAAATAGTGAATAAAATGAAATATATGATTCATAATAATTATTGATTTTGACTTAAATTTTTTTATCAACTTTTAATCTACATCAAACGGGGACTTCAGAGTACAATTATCATTTTACTTAAAATTTGATGATGATAAAATTACGATTTCTATCTCAAAAGGATCTTAGAAGCAAATGTTTGAAATTTTTAGAGATTCCAAATGCTATTATTCAAAGAAAAATATGGTAATATATAATTAAAAAAAAAACACACAAACAAACAACAAATAAAGGTTACATGAGTGCTTACATTGCCACCACGATTTTCTTTTCATACACTACTTCTTAATCAAACTAAATATTTTTAGTATTGTTGAACTTATGTCCTCACATTTTATCCTTAATTTTTATTAATTAACATATTTTGTTACTGATGATTATTTTTATCCAAATAATTTATTAGTATGTTTTAAATTTAGTATAAATAAATCTTTTTACATTCTCAATGAACTTTTAGAATAAAAATTAAGATAAAATGTACAATTTAACAGAAAGATGAAGATATGAATAAATTTAAAATCATTATCTTACCTAAAAGTAGTTGAATAAAAGTTGAGTTATTAAAAACAATAATAATTGTGCTATAAACTACAGAGAAAAGATAAGAAAGCAAAGAAGTCAATATACTTGTGTGTGTTTTATTAATAATTAAATTCGTATATTTATAGATTAGGATTATGGCTACATGGGTACAATGATTATTCATAATTACTACTTTATTTATAACACTCCCATTGAATGACTAGTTACACAACAACTTTCTCATTAAAAGTACTGTTTATCATTTTTTATTTGTCTTTAGTCATATGATTATATGTTGAAAATAGATTGTGTTGTTTGCTCTCTTTGGGAATCGTACGCAATTCGTAATATATAAATATATTATTTTGAGGGTAAATGTCTGTAGGTTATAGACATTCATTACACAAAAATTATGCTCCGCTAAAACCTTATTAAGAAAAATCCCATAGGAAAAATTCAAATGAAGGAAAAATAGTACAATATTCTTTTGAGTACGCTATAAAAATTGTATCATTAAAAACCTTGCGAGAAAAATTCAATGAAACAGTGGTCAAGGAAAAATATAACAAGCATATTTACTCCCCTATGTGATAACATAACTTGAATTATTAGCTTCGGGCATAATAAATCTTCAGGTATAACATTAATTATCAGGTCAGATGAAATGACTATAATTGCATTTCAAATTTCGTGCATCGTTACGATAACGAGATATGGATTTGTGATTGCATCCACTTCGATTTTTTAGAAATTTATTATTTTGAGAATGGTACATTACATGTCACGACTTCATTTTCTCATTTATTTTTCACATAAATATATACATTTACGTATCGAAACTGTGGGTCCAGAAACTTCAATTTCTATAATAAGTACAGTTTTGTTAGAATTGCATCCTTATATTTGATCAATCGTTTTTTCGATCGATATGTTTCGACGAATTTATTTTGAATTTATTTTTTGAGAAGTGTGCTTCTTCGAGAGAAGTATAAGAATATTAGCACGTGTAAAAGCATGCTTATTCAAGAGCAGTACCATGATAGTCTTTTGATTTATTCACAACTAACTAAACAAAATTCTTCAAGAATATTAGTATGTAAAATTTTATGATTATTTATAAACGACAAAATATTCTTCTACAATATTAATATTTATAAGTCATTATTTGAAATAACCAAATATTTTCTAGAATAATAAATTATTTGTATATAAGTTATGTTTATCCAAGAACATTAACATATTTACGAGACTCAATCTCATATAAATTTAATCTTTGAGACTAACACATTTTTCTAGAATACTGATTTGTATAAAAATTTTGATTTTTTCAGGAATATCAAGATAATGTTCTTATTAAATATATATGTAGTTGGGTTGCATTTCTTCAAGAACATCAATAAAAAAATTTAATATTAAGTTGCACTTCTTTGGAATAATGAGATATATACACTTTAAGAGTATAAATACAATATTCTTTTCTGAAATATTGATACCTTCTACCTTTTGAGTAATATGATATTTTAAAAATTAAAACTTGTGCTCTACATGAGCAACATTGCAATAATCTTCTCGAATATTGAACAAATATAAAGTCGTTCTTCTTCAAAAGTAACGGCATAATATTTAAGAATTGAAATATATTAAGATAATTTTGAGTATTCTCAAATTCTTATTTAAAAAACCCTGAAAAAATTTTGTTCTAAAAAAATTAGATCTTCCAATCAATTCAAATTTTTCGTTACTGTTCACATAGCGATTTCTCGCAAATGATCTGTATGATCTTGAACTTAGCCATTAGATTTGAAGAAAAATAAGTTGTGAACCTTCTTTCCAAATTTCACAATGATCAGACAACGTGATACTGAATTATCAACATTTGATCTAAGCTATTGCCAACTGTCCAAATTCTACAAGCTTTCTGCATTGTTGATTTCAAATCTCTTCTCTATTTTGGGTGACCTCCTTCGTGCCGAGAACATGTTAAAAACTAAAGAGAAAAGATAATAAAGCAAATAAGTCAATAGATTTGTATGTATTTTATTGATAACCGAAGCCTCATATTTATAAGTTACAATCAGGACTGCAAGGTACAATGGTCATTCATAAGTACTACTTTATTTACAACAAATTGTATCGATTTCAGCATATATATGTATAAATTAATTAAAGATCGCAAACCACTTACCATATTCCGATTGGCTGGCTGTTAATAAGGAGCACATGGGCAAATGAATAAAGTGTGATTCATAACTGAATCAATTATGATTTACAGCCAACAAGGAGCCGCCATCTAGCACAGCATAAAAATGATCGAACTACCCAATGCTTGGAGGAAAATCTATAAATAATTCCACATTTGAAGAAGAGATTATGTAATTCAAATATCTCCCTCTCAAATAGCTATTTCCCCTCTATTCTAGTTGAAGTATCAAGACTAGTGAATTTAGGAGGTAAATGTCATAGTTAGTTGAGAGGATTTATTGATTGTATTTACATTTATATTTGATTGCAATTGTTTCATCGATAAACTCATTTGATTCAATTCGTATCATTAACAAATTGGTGTCGTCTGTAAAAATCTTTCGAACAAAGGAAACCACAAATCCATCCACTAAAATTTAGAGGCCTTAAGGATCTGAAAGAATGAATGGAGTATGTTGGCCCCCGAAGTCCGACCTAATTCAAAACGTGCGTATTATGAATACCTAACTTGCATAAACTTCAGATCGGATCATTAAGATCATCTCGTACCTATGACTGTCGTAATTCTAGGAGATATAATGATTACACATTCTTTCCACACTATCAAACCACCCAGTCCCCCCAATCATCCAGTAACGCTTGGAGGGAATGACATCAACGCCTCCCTATTACTATAACTTTTTATCCATAATCAGCTTATCATTTCCTCGTAACACAATACGAAATGACAACATGATGATTTGATGGGAATCGACCTCGTCAATTAATCAAGGGTAAGATCATTAGCACACCTTCCAAGCTCAACAATGTAGTTGATTTGACTGACAAGGCATGAGAAGCCATTTTTTCCGATAAATGGAGAAAGATGGTTCCCTCCAAAGGCTAAGAGTTTAGCTTACTTTACAACTTCGATACAAACACTGTCATTCTCACTTATCTTCATGGTAGAGTGATTAAACACTTATATTTGAAGATTGTTTATAAATAAAAACACGTTTTATATCTTAAAGTTGGCCTAGAAATTATCCTTAAAATTTTTGACTTCAACGGAGTAGAAGCAAATCCAGATGCAGTCAAAACGCTAAAAGTCATAACAGAATAATCTAGCAATGATTCAATCAAAGTGATGTGAATCCAAAGAGAAAGCGGGAGAAAATGCCAACAAGATCTCAAGCAATATTTCTCCCGTTTGATGCCATGCTCAGGCGAAAGGAGTGCCTACCGTAGAGGCGATCCATGAAGTGGCAAAAAACTAAAGATGTTGGTAGCAAAAAATGCACATCTACGCGCAAAGTATGAGAAGCCAAAGATGAGTTGATAATGAAAGGAAAATCGGAGTAACTAATGCATGATGCTAAATTTTTCCCAAAGGAAACAACAATTTGTGGAGGTCACAAGCTTATAGTATTATTCCAGTAAGAATATGGAAAAACTCACATAATAGCAGATCCTCAACAAACAGAGTGGTAAATCAAAAAAGCTCTCACCATGGAGGCTTAACCAGTTGAAGAATCAGATGAGGATGAACTATAATATCCGTTCGCACAAAAGGACAGGAGGCTAATCAACCACGGAGAATGTGATGTATTAGTTTCTAGCAGATTCAACTAATGACTAGCTTCATCATCAACGAACAAATTCAAAATGATACAGACAATTACAAGGTTAAGTATCATCAAGCAGAGGGAAGTGGAATCCATTAGAAGTTATTTTACATGGTTTAAAGATGAAATGTTTACTAGTGAGATTACACTGGGTGAGGAAGCAAAGGCAGGTCTATGGAATGGCTAATGATCGGTTACTTCTCTCTGGAGAGAAGCTCGTAAAAGGTATCCATTCTCTTTTTCCCACTAATAGATTTTATATTTAACGAGATCCAGGTAGAAGATGTTTTGGAGAATCAAAGGAAAATAAAAAATCAGAGAGAATTTGAACAATATCCTGTCGAGAAGATTAGATGGAAAGCAATGATGTTCGTACCTGGATTGTCTAGATCGCAATGTCATAGCTCCAAAGAGTCTAAAGACATTATGTGCTTTCGCCACACCCTCCTTGCAAGATATTAATGAAACATATCTATCTCCTGAGGGATACAGACCAAAATTCTACAATATCCATTGCATTGAAAATGGCTAAAAAGTTGAACAAGTAGAGAAATGTGACTATCGCACTAGGAGGCCAAAGGCCCACACATCCAATAAAGTACACACAGTCATCTCATGCGCTGGCCAATGCTACGACCTCCAAACCTTGATGAACAGAAACTAGCATCATAATCGAAATCCTGTATAAGGGAGTAGGTATCGAAAGCATGCATGATTCACACTCCCGGTACATATACTACAAGAATTCTGGATCTAAGGTAAACGTGAAAATTGCAACTCTTTCATTTATATTTAGTAATTATGTAGAGAACCAAATGTCTTTCAACATGACAAAAACGGAAAGAATAAATGATGGCCTTAGCCACCTATCCCAAACAAAAATCCTCCAATATCCCATTTGAAATTGATCCAATGTAGGGTCGGAGCCTCAGGACACTTGCAGCAGGCCAGAATAAATAATTTGGCTCCTAAAGACAAATTGTCCTGATAAACATGATGGAAAAAAAGAGAGAAACGAACGCTTGAAAATCCTTGTTTAGGAAAGCAAGTATCAAATATTATAAATGGAGGGACGAAAAACCTGCCCTCCAGTAAAGATTACTTAGCAAATACTAAAGGAAGCATGAGCGATGGAAATAAATGAAAAATACTGTACTTGTGAAAAGTTTGCAGAAAGGAGGATTGATAGTAAAAGGCAAGGCCAGCCTCGTCGAGAAATGACAATCCTGCTCCAAATGGCTGAAGGCGAGTTTAAATCCACCAAAAGAATTCTAGTTGAAAGGCGAGCTTTATTCAGCCAAAAGAAATCTCAACCAAAGACGAGATCTATTCCGCCAAAGAAATACGAGAACTCATTTCCACCCCCAAGGAAATCATTATCAAAAAGGGACGAGGCCACATCCAGTTATCTTTAAATATCATGATATTATTGTAATAGCGTGCGAACTACATACGAATGAAAAATTCATGGCTGGTGAAGGAATAATAATTATACCCCTCCCCCTTCAATAATGTTACGACAATTTAATAAAGTTTCATTTTGAAATCTACATTGTTGAAATGAGAAATTGGCACACAAATGATAGATTTGATGTTGATATAAACTCGTTATAAATGCATCTACGTGAAACCTGCATAAAGTAACAAATGAGAAACAACGCAGGTGCAAAGACCGTCAAATGGATAAATTTGTACAACATAAAACAATAATATTTATCAATAAAATTACCCAAAAAGAGCTGTTTTATGTACTAACAAAGAATTAGGTTTCGTTATCATAATGAGACAAAAAATAAGCTATCATAATTAACCAAGGACTAAAGATTCTTAGAAGAAGGATCCTCCTTGTTAACTTGAACTTCACCCTGAGGGTACCCTTGCTTTTGAAGAAGTAGGAATTGAAGTGCCAAGAGGCTCATTAGTATCCACACCACCACTTGGGAGATAGCCGGTGAATCAAGTAGAGAAAGATCAGCTGGAATAGATGGAGTGCCCAAAGCCCCCAAGGCCAACGGACGAACCTCAAGAGAAGTGATGTCCACCACATCGTCTTCATGAGCTTTCAAAAAGTCCAGATACCATTCGAGGTGAAATCTACTAATAATGTCAAGTACATTGTTCCTCCTCAACTAACATTGTCTCACAAGTAGTCACTCCAAAAAGGAACCATTTCCGCCTCTATATTTCTCAATTGATCGTGAAAAGCGACAATCTCATTCCTTGTATTATTTAGTTCCTCAAAAGTAGCTTCATGCTCATACTTGGTCTTTTAGAACTATTTTTGAAAATGCGAATCATCATGCTTAGTTGTTACCATATAAGCTGCATGCTCCTCCTTCGCCAAATATAAATCAAAATAAATCTTTTTGGCATCAGCCATAAAGGATGCCTCCTTCACCGCAAAGGCTTTGGAACCCTTACTCATCTCCTTGTACCTACTCCTCTCGCCCTCATCCTTCTTCAACTTTCTTTGAAGAGAGTTACACTTCTTCACTAAGGAGCGAAATTTCTTCTTCAACTCAGCTACCTTTGAGATGTAAGCTTCATAATCAGATCAGTGATCTTGAGATTACACTGCAGCTTGCTGAAGGTACGCATCATTCATTTTCTCCCTCTTATTAGGAGTGAGTTCTTCCCCTAACTTCTTCTAAGACTAGTTGAAATAGGCAAAAGGAGGAAACATTGACGAAGCACCTACATCTAATGTACCCTTGTGGCGAGAAAGGAATAAAGACTTCAAACATATGATAGGACGTTAAGGTAAGTATGAGACTTTGAGATCAGGAATAAGCACAGGCCAAGCTAGGGCTTTTCTTTTTCTAGGATCCCTAGCTGGACTCAAAAAAGAGGAAGGCATATGTTCTATAGGCAAAGACCCTGAAGTTCTATTAGTAAAGGTCTATGACGGGGTCGCTTGAACCAAGCCTCGACCATCCGCGAAGCTACTTCCTTAGAGCTCTTGGAGCCTTCTCGGATTTGTTTCTTAGAAGGAGGAGCAGCAGACTTCTGGCACTTAGGGGCCACTGAACATGTGGCACCAAACTCAGTTCACACTGCAAAGAAACTGACAAATTAAATATTTTCTAAAAAAAAAAGATAAGAAGGGACCATTAAAGCAAGGAAAACAAAGACATTAACTTACCCGGAGTAATCTGAATTCTAACATCATGAAATTTTGGATTAAAGGAGCTTAGAAGCCCTTCAGCTTTGCGGGCCTCATAGCTCAAATTGAGAATAGGTATTACCTAAGTGCAAAGATCTCTAAAGGTTGACCTCGAAGAGAAGCCGACATTTTTTGCCCGAATGTAATTAAGTAAATAATAATAATAATAATATATGGTGAAGAAAGGAAAGACTGAACACTCACTGGAATCACTGTAAAAACGGGGCATCACCTAGTGGTGGCAATGGGAAGAGCCGAGCCGGCTCGGCCCATGCTCGCACGAGACGAGCTTCTCGTCCTTTTTTTTTTAAAAAAACTAAACTTATAAAAAAATAATAATATAC
>CAIGRK010122339.1:0-11083 GCA_903798315.1 Fraxinus greggii
TTTTGATATTATCTTGGAAAGATTTAATATGCATAAAGCATAATTCAGGTGATATTGTTATGAGAGAGAGTAAATAAGCGTTATACTTTTTATTCTTTGACTCATGTGTTTGTCCCATTGAGTTTTCTTGACAAGGTTTTTAATGAGGCAACATTTATGGTGTATTCAAAAGAATAAATATACTATTTTTCCAGATTTCCCATGTGGTTTTTCCTAATAATGTTTAAATGAAGTATATTCTTTGTATAATGAATGCATGTAACATACAAGACATTTACCCTAAAAATCTCATAGACGTATGAGATTCCCTAAGAGATCAACAAAAGCTATTTTTTGAATTATCATGTTACTACAGTTATCAAAGATTGATAAATATATCATATATCATATAATGTTATTTGAAAATTATACAAGACAACATGAAACATACTTTATCATAAACTGTAATATTGAAGATATTGACATACAAGATAATGATGAATTGATACAAGAATTGAAATCGATCAAGTTTTGTCCCATCGAGTTTTCTTGACAAAATTTTAATAAAGCGGATATTTTATAATGTGTCATTTAAGGGGGATTATTATAAATGACAAGTTTATTAGTTAATAATAATCGTACTCTTGCAGCCTTATAAATTATTATCATTGTATCTCTAATCATTCCCTATAAATATGAAATTTTGATTCTCAATAAAACATATAAATCTATTGACTTCTCTTTTTTTCCCCCTAGTTTATAACAAAGAGGTATTTTATCGTCCCTAACTAGGGGTGAACATTTTCATGGAAACAATTTCAATTAAGTTGGGATTTTATAAAGTTCGATTTAATTTCAATTAAAATTTTAACTTGATCAAAATCTTAAACTTGAGAACTTTGGTTAGATAGAAACTTCTTTTTCAAATACTCAAACTGGGAAGTTGAAACGAAACGATTTGAGTTTCAGTTTTTATGAATACCCACGTTGGACTTCAAGTAATTGAGCAAAAATGAACTTTAGTTCACTTTCAAAATTAAATTTTAGAATCTTTCGATTTTGGTCACATATAAACTTTCTTCACATCTCAATCTTTCTAATACGGGTGACTTTTTTCATCTTATCATCACATTAAAATTAAATAAAAATTTTACACCCACCTTTCAAAATCAAACGCACCGGCTACATATATCTTCGTGGATAGCACACACAGTGTTGAATATAATTAAAAAGTACTGTGACCAAGACGTGAAACAATTGGTAGCAATGAAACGATTTGTAGCACTAGCACATAGTAAAATCAAAGTAACGTGCATGTTTGGCAAAGCTTAAATTAACTTAAATAATTTATATCCACACTTAGCAGGAATCACGACAACTACTAACTTATTATCCACACATTTCATAAAATCCATGGCTTATAATCAATTAAATTTTAATTTAAGCACTCCCAAGCATGCCCTCAATAGAAAAAATTGAACTTATAATCCACTACCCTTATACATCGAAGGATCAAATAAGTAAAAGAGTGAAAAGAACCAATACAGTCATAATAAAAGAAATATATGGCAGACATTCCCATTACATTTCGAGGAAGTGAGGCCACAAATAGTGTGCCTTTTCAGAAAATGCACCAGAGGTAGCGGCAGCTTAAGCACAGCCTCAAGTTCAACAAGATCTTCAAGTGTCAACCATTATACGTCACTAGCAAAGGCCAAATTTTGGACAACACCTGCGCGACCCTGTAAAGTAAATGCATAGTTCACAAATGGAAAATAAGTAGTAGCATGAGGTTACAAATTTTGGGTACTTTCAGTTCCTTTGGTCGATAGCTAATCTACTATCGGGTTACCCATTTCCATTATTACTTCCCGAGCCCCCATAACTACTGTTAATAGCATTCAAGACTTATATGCAACTAGACTAGAAACCATCCTTCACGATACCCACCAGTACTTTGAATGCACTTATAATAATACCAGAGTCTAACAAATATAAAAAGGATTTGACACGCTCAAGAAAAGGAGAATTATCCACTAACCCCACTTAAGAAGTATGCAATCTATTGAAATTTAATAATTTGTCCAAGCTATTATACTTTGAGCGCTTGTTTGAGTCCCATTTTTTAAAGATTTTATTTTTTTGAAACTCATTTTCAACATTATTCTCCCATAAAATAATTATACACGTATTTCAAAAAAAAAAAAATTACTTTTTAATCACATATTCTCCAAAAAATTACTATTCCACAATACATTTTACCCAAAAAATGGGAATCAAACAGGGGCTAATTAGCCACATGCTAGTAATTTCTTTTGGGATCAAGAAAAAGAGAATTATCTACTAACGCCACTTAAGAAGTATGCAATTTATTGAAATTTAATAATTTATCCAAGCAATTATACTTTAAATAATCCACATGCCAGTTATTACTTCCGGGTTCCAAGTTCTCGCGAATCTATGATTCTACTTCTCTTTTCTCAACATTCTGCAGTCTCAAGATGAGAACATAAATGTTCCTATGACTCCTCTCGTGGTACTAAGGTTCGACTTGATCGTTTGTATCATAGTAGCATATTTTATTGGTTTGGGCCATAGTTACACCTTGTTCCATCTCTCAATGTGCAACTGTGCAAGCAGGGGTTGCACATGCATGGGAAAAAGGGATTTTGTGCCGCATCAGATCTATATCACTTTCCAAACTAATACATAAGTCTTAGAGCATGTTCGGGAGAGCTTTTACAAACTTATTAGCTGGCCAAACATCATTTTTATCCACACGTTTCGTAGGACCCCAATTTTTATCCACACTAAAACCCACTGCGTATAATCTGCAAAAAGCTTTACCAAACATACACTAGTCCCTCTCAGCTTATCAGTTCTTTTTCTCATGAATGCTTTAAAGTTGCTGAAAGAAAGTTCAATTGCCTCCGACAACTAAGGGCACGATCCATAAAAAATTTGACTATATATGTATTATATATTTATCTTTATATTCATTTTTAGCTTTGATTTTGAAATTTGCAAGTGAGATCTTTTAAATTAGAGTAGTTGGGTTGTGTTATTTAGTACTAGGGCGGACAAGAATCAATTCATATAGTAGTTATAGAACAAATTTGAAGTTCATAGATTTTTTCTCACATAATATTGACTTTTTCGCACAAACGTTTTCATAAATTTTCCTAATTTTTAATTCCAAAATCAGATGGTTCAGGGGCATGTCCTTCGTGTCAGAAATCAATAAAATATAAAAATACAGGACAGGTCATATGGTGTATTGATGAAGTGTCTCTCAAGTGTCGGAAATTGAAAGATGTATGAAAAAAGAGAACATGTCATGTTATGTGTTAGACAAGCATGGTAAATTGTCCAAGCATCAGCATCTGATATGTGTTGGGCCAACATTCCACCCTAGGAGCAGTATCTGTGCTTCACAGGTCAAGAATGATGCAATTATATGAAATTAAACAGAGTTAAATTGTAAATAAATGTATTCTATGCAGACTAAAAACCAGATATAGACTCTAGTAGTAGACGAGTTTGCCACAGACCAGTAATTATTTGTGCGCCATCTCTACTCCCTAGCCACGATAACAGCATCTACGGCTTATCAACAAGAATTATGACGAGATATATGAATAGCCAGAAGGGCAAACAAACACAATATTAGGGATGCACACCTATTAAAATTCAGATAACCAAAAGCAAATAAAATACCTTCTTAGTTGAGGAAAACCAGGGACTATGCAGCATTTGTATTCTGAACCGCATCTCTCTCAGATGTTTCACTCTGATAAGATTATTGCAGAGAATGATGAGAATATCAGCATCGAACAAATATATCATTTTATCCAGGGATAAAAAGTAATCATTTCAATAAATTGGGAAATTCCTATAATGAGGCACTAAGACTCACAGGATCAGTCAACTGGTCCCTAATACTATACATGGAACTCAACATTGATTCCAGAGTATCCTTCGCCAACTGGAACTTCACGTCCCTTTCTCCTGAGTTGGGCTGGGTATTGCTTTGAAGCTGCAAAAAGTCTTTCATCAGAAAAATGAGAAACAGTGAGATGTTCATGCTCGGCGAAAGTGAACTTGCCTTCAAATTGATAACTGCTGAAGGGTCTGTTAGTTCCGTTCCTTGATTTACCATGCTCCATGTCATTGCCCTTAAGCTGGGCGGATTGACCTGAAGGCAATTAAGCTAAATAAAGTCAAAAATTTGGCAGGACTTTTGAAAAGTTGGGCTCGTTTGGCATGCATTTTGAAAAGTCAAAATAAGCTTTTGAGACTCAAAAGCTGCTTTTGAACCCATTTGACTTATTTTATGAAAGTGCCTCTACCAGGAAGCAGGTCCATCGTAGCTTCCTCTAAAAGCACTTTTGGAATAAGAAGTACTTTTAAAAATTAATTTCTAAACAAAAATTAAGATGACTTCTTCCAGAAACTCTTCTACATGAAGTAAAAGCCATGCCAGACGAATCCCTTCTGATACTAAAAACTGCTTTTGAGCCTATATGGATAATTTTTTTTTTGAACTACTTTTTTCTAACCTTTGTCTGGTTAAAAGGTTTTAGAGGAAGCTGACCTAAGGTGCTCTTTTTAGGAAACTGTTCTACAAAAAAGCAGAAGCTATCCCAAATAAACTCTCTTACTCATTAAAATAAAATTTGATTTTCTGAGGCCTTTCAAAAGATGTAGTTTTGGATTTGACTTTCTAGAAGGTAAATATTTAGTTTTGAATCGAAGGAATGGTGAAAAAGGATTCATGAAACACGATCCCAAGTTTATCAGCGTTAAACCATAATATTGGTTGTTCTGCAGTAAAAAAATAATATCTCACCTGATCCTTTGATATATCCTCACGCCATTCCTTCTGGAATTTTTGCAATAAAAGCGTCAATAATCTTTGTAGTTCAGGCAGGACTTCAGCAGGAAAGAGTTTGTGCATCTCATCCTTGCTAACATTCTCATAAACACATCTTCGGATCAATACCCTAAGGCATACCAATAGCTGCAGAAACATTATAGACCTGGTTTTGGATTTAAGCCACAGAAAAAGTACATTGACAGATTTATTTTCTATAGTCTAAAACTTAAATTGGTTTAGGCTAACCAGATATTTAAAAACTAAACAAAATCTGATATTCCTTACATTTAATTAATACCAAAGTCGAAAACCATTTGAATGTAGTTTGAAATCATGAAAATAAAGCATGAGTAATGGGATTATAAATTGAAAAATGTCCATAACAGTTGTATTCCTACAGGTAAATAACCTACTGTTTCGTTTTTAACCAAATACACGAAAAGGCTCCTTTGCTGCTTCTCTAACCAGAATAAAGCCCAAACTTTACTAATAGATACCCAATACTATGCGTATAATTTTCTACAATAGACTTGCTCTGATTTACAATTTTCCATCAAAAGTGCCACATTCCTAACGTTGCAAGGTACTGAGCAGAATGAACTACTGTTCAATATTTTTTTTCGTGTTAAACCAGCTTGCACCTTGCTCTAGCAACTTAATATAGAAACAAGAATGAACAAAAATGAAGGAAGAACCCAACATATTAACCCTCAATCGAAACAGTGAAATTTCATTTTTGTCCCTCAATTTTTCTTTTTTCTTTCTTGTTCTGACCTCTATCGCGAAAGTTTCAATTTTCTCATCAATAACAATTCCATCATAAGATTTATCTTTCTTTCCTATATATTAAAGAAAAGCTCTTGCATGGACTCCTAAAGAGTCACACATTAACAGAGGGTAATCCTTATGTCTTTCATTCCATGGAAAAAAAGTTAGATAGGGGAATTGAAGCCTACATCCCTTTTGAGTTTGAGGGAATTTCACTCCAACCCAAATACATGACTTTCATAGAAATCTTTTCTCTAACGCTAGAGATTACCATATATAAATAACGTAATTGCAATTTTAACACAAAAGCCCAACCAAAATTCAATTTTAACACAATAACTTGTTATGTAAACATAGCTTATACAAATCTAAAATCAAGATTATAGCACAACTAGACGGCTAATGAAAACCATATTATAAGGGTAACCCTTGTGTCTTCCATCCAAGAAAAGAAGGTAAATCACGAAATTGAAGCATATACATCCCTTCTGAGTTTGAGGGAATTTTGCTCCAACCAAAAAGATTACTATTTCCATAGATTTTCTTTCGTCTGTGGCCGCCGGAGATTACACATTTATCAATAAATAACGTTAATGGCAACAAAATTTTGAAATTTTAATACAAAAGTCCTTTTAAAATTTCAATTTTTATCACAGTTACATGTTAGGTAAACACAACTTCTACAAAACGAAAAAAAAAAAAAGATTATTGCACAACTAGACAACTAATGAGCACCATCAAAAGGGTAATCCTTATGTCTTCCATCCAGTTCCTGGTAAATCGCAAAATTGAAGCCTATACAACCCTACGGCGATGCAAATTTGCAATTTTAATACAAATCCTATTAAAAAATCAATTTTTATCACAATTTGTTGTTAGGTAAACGCAACTTTCACAAATCGAAAAACAAGAATATTGCACAACTAGACAACTGATGAGCACCTTCAAAAGAGTAATCCTTCAGTATTGAATCCTAAACATCCCTTTTTAGTTTCAGGGAATTTGGCTCTAAACCAAAGACTACTAATTTCATAGAAATCTTTTCTTCTCTGACCATGGAGATTACCCATATATCAGTAAATACATTAACGGGTATGCAAATTTGCAATGTAATACAAAAATCCTATTAAAATTCAATTGTTAACACAGTAACTTGTTAGGTAAACATAGCTTTTACAAATAGAAAACCAAGATTATTGCATAACTAGAAAACTATGAGCACCATTGAAATTAATTCTAATGTCTTTCCTTCTGGACAAAGAGGTAAATCGGGAAATTAAATCTATACATCCCTTATGAGTTTGAGGGAATTTCGCTCCAACCACCATTTTCATAGATATATTTTTCTTCTCTAACCTCCAGAAATTACACATATATCAACAAAATAACGTTAACAGCGTTGAAAATTTGCAAAAAATAAATAAATAATAAAAAATTCTATTAATTTAACACAGCAACTAGTTATGTAAGAACGGCTTGTACAAATCGAAAGCAAAATTATTGCATAACTAGACAACTAATGAGCACCATTAAAACAAAATTTAAACTTTACAAAACTTCTCTCGAAGTTACGTTAACTCTATTTTAATTACCCAATAAAATTTACTTTGGCGTATTTTTTGGTCGTCTGATGCTGCATATGTACATAAAAAGTACATATTTTACATCGAAAAGCGACAAGGAAAGGGGACATACAGGATCGATATCGGAATCATTGGGGAGTTGGAGGATTTCGCGGAAGATTTGGCGGTCGGCGGCGTCAAGTCCTGTGCGGCGGGTTCGCCAAAGGGCTTGAAGTATGTATTCAACGGGTTCCTTGGAATTGGCTCTCAACAGCAGCGGCAAATGCCCCCATAGACTGTGAATTTGTTCCGCCATCACTGAACTGCAATCTGTGAGACAGTGAGAGGAAGATAAACAGTGCCAATTTGAATTGGCATAATATTGCTTTGGTTAAAAATAAAAAATTGGTAACACGATTTTTTGGAGTAAGATAAAATGGGCTTTGTCCACGGGCTTGAGCCTGTTTTTGGGGGAAAAAACAAAAAATAACGCAAAAGTTTCAATTTCAAATTTCAGATATAAATTTTATTTATACAAAAATTAGATATTAATTTATCTATTTCATCTATCTTATCTCTCTAAATCATAATTTTCCAAACCTAAAACCCAAATTTTATTCCTCTCTCTCTCTCTCTCTTATTTGGCAACGTCGTCGGAGAGTGGCACGATACGGCTGCTTCACTGCAAGTTGTGCCTTGCGCAAAGGTCGTGTAGCCACCGCCCAGTCTATATATAGGATAACGTCGAGACGATCTGTGGACGGCAACACTAGGCGATCAGCGGCACTATGCCCGCAGCGCACAGCGACAACGACAACGACAACGACAACGACAGCTTCGCTGAGTGGAGCACCATCGCTTGTTTGCGTTGATTGTCGGCGTAAAGGTATTTTTAGGGTGGTTTTTTTGGATGTTTTCTTCTGATCTGCTTTGTTGGAATGTGGTGGTGGTGGTGGTGGAAGTTTGAGGTTTTTGTTGATTGCCGGTGTGAAGGGTTGTTGCAATGGTTTTAAGATGATTTTTTAGGGTTTTTTTGGGCATTTCTTTTGATCTGCGTTGTCGGAGTGTTGAGGGTGGTTGGTGGTGCAAGTGGTGGTGTCGGCGTGATAATGTGGCAGTGATGGTCATATTGGTGGAGCGGCGACGGCGGTGTGGTGATGGTGTTGATATTTTTAGATGATGGTTTGCTGCCGGGAGGTGGTGGTAGTTTTGACGACGGGGTTTCGGTTGTCATGCTGTTGGTGGCATGTGTGAGGTGGTAGTTATAAGTGTTGGTGGTGGTTATAGATTATTTGGTTGTTTGTGACCATCAAATTGAATAATCTGTAATCGATAAATAACATTCGACCAACGAAAAAGATAAATTGTGACAAAAAAATAATGTGTGACCTAAAAAATTATTAATTTGTGACTGTCTAATGAGTTATGACTTATAATATTTGTGATTTGTGACCTATAAATAAATTATGACGTTTCAATTTTTGATTTGTGAGCGATGAACAAATTGTGACCTATAGATTTTTTAAATTATGACTGTAAAAAAATTGTGACATATAAAATTTGTGATTTGTGACATTGAATAATATGTGACTTATTAATTTGATAGATTTGTGACAGATGAATAAATTGTGCCATATAAATTTTTGATTTATGACCGATGAACAAATTGTGACCTATAAAATTTTGGAATTATGACTGTAAAATAATTTGTGACATGTGAAAATTGTGATTATTGACCAATTATATGGAATTCGTGACCAAATTATATGGAATTGACACCTTAATATATTTAATTAATAAAATATATGTTTAATCAATTAATTTATAAATAAAATTTAAAAATATCTGAAATTTAAAATTTTAAACTTAGGTTCTTAAATTTGAAATTGGTAAAACTAAACCAGTTAGTTATGAAATCTTCCCCATATTTAATGAACAGATGCAAATACGTTGTCATTTAACATTAATGGGCTCCAAAACGGCATCATTTAATGAAACTGAAAAGCCTTTTTTAAATGCACAGTATGAACCAGTTTAAACCAGCCAAGTGTGAACACTAAGGCCCAAAAACTAACAGTAAATCTCCAACCTCTCTTTTAAGAGAACTAGCCTTTGGCCCGTGCAATGCGCGGACAAAATTGTTTTTAAGGTAATGTGAGCGTGTCGAATGGTAATAGTTGACCTGAGATATGTGCGTTGAGGTCAGCAAAATCAACTTCATTTGACAAGGTAAATTTCTAAATGACTTCACCCTTAAAATACAGGTATAATGCATTTGAAGAGTATGAAGAAATAAAGAAAACTACATGATAATTCCATGATTGGAGGGGTTAGTTAGGCTGGAAATATTAATTGAAACCTACCAGAAAAGCTCACACCAAATATGGTGTACTGAAAGGATTTATGTAATATTTTCTGAAGTTAACATTTGTATTACACCTAGATGAATCATAATGTTGGAAGAGATGATGTAGACTATAAGCAATTTTAAGAGGGCTTGCATTTCCACAATTTCATTAACGTGTGTAGATGCTCACTAGAAAAATGTAAAAGAAAATCTAGTGAAGAATTAAGAGCATGCAACAAATAGAAAAAATGGAAAACCCTAAATATATTCATATATATACACACACCCCTAGTATCACTGGCGGACCTAGGGGGTCCGGGGGGGCACGTGCCCCCAACTTTTGAGAAATATTATTTTTTTTAATTTTAAAGTCACGTTTGATAACGATTGAAATCTAAATTTTAATCTAAATCAAAGTTAACAATTAATTTTAATAACATATTTCATGAAATCCATAATTCTTTAACTTTTATCAAAATTTACTAAAAATTTAATTTTAATATCCACCAAAGAGGGGCAAAATCACAATAAATTTGAATTTCAATAACATGTTATTTTTAAAAATTCACCGAGACGCTAATCGAATCTACAAATTGCTTATATCATCTCAAAACTTATTTCGAGAACACATTATGGGCATATCGAATGGTCCGAACAAATATCGAAAATAGTTAAAAATACGTTAAATGTGAGTCTTAAAGAAAAAAATCTAACTCTCATTTTAAAAAAAATCAATTATTTCATTAACATTTATTATTTTTGCGAACAAATTTCTCAATATAATTTTCATCATTTTATTAGAAAATTTTATATGGAATATGACGTAAAAAATTTTCGAAATTTTACATCCGAAAAAATCATATCCTATGTAAATTTTCGGATGCAAAATTAAATGGGTTATAATTTTGTTGGACGTAAATTTTCGATTGTAAAATTCTTTCCAACTTCTTTGCAAGTTCGATTGTGTCCCCTAACTTTAAAGTTCTGCATCCGCCTCTACCTAGTATATACCTAGTATCTGTCCAAAGAGTGTTGTACATAAATTTGGGAAGAACGAGCATTATATTAAGTAATCTACCCACATCAACAGCATTGCAGACCTGTTGTCAGAGGCAAAAGGATACGTTAGTAGATAGAATATGGTTTAGGGTGAGACAATTTTATTTTTTTATTTTTTGAAAAAAAAGAGGAAGAATTTAAGTATACTACAAAGATTGGAAAACTGTGAAAGAATGAGCAGGAATTTAAACATTTACAAAACTTACGACAACTCGCTGCTTATTTATTCCACCATTTGCAGTGACCATTACGTAACCATTTCTGCCCACTGAAATTGGTGGTTTAAAGTACAAGTCCCTTTTATGTAATGTTGACCATTTTTTTCCAGTTTGGACCCAGTATTTACGTGTCCTACTGCCTTTGAGCATGGCATGAAACAAAACTATGAGCGAAATGTGCAATTGCAATTAAAATAGGCAACAATGTTGTACGAGAAGAATCGAATTTATTGATCAGGGAGTGAAAATTAAATTTGTCTAACTATTTTACCTG
>CAIGRK010122478.1:0-14702 GCA_903798315.1 Fraxinus greggii
TTTTTTTTTTTTTTTTTATAGTGATGTTAAACAAAAGAATTTAATTTGTATGGCATCGTTTTCATTTGGAAATATGATGATCTGATAAAGAGAAGTCAATTGGGGGAAAGATCTTATGATATTAAACTGTAATCTTAAATGTGTCATGAGCTTAATGACAGTTAATCTAAACATCACTATAAGAAATCGACTCTCTAGTTTGCGAAAGAATCAAATTCAGACCGGTCTTAAGTAACTAACCTTGAGAAAATCTCGATTTTTTTTTCCATGATTGCATAATCTTTACACTTTGCCATCATGACGGGTCTGCTATGTGTATATTTGATTATTCACCGTATTGATCTTCTACGAGAAGTTATGCAAGTCAGGTAATTGTTTGAATTCATTGCATTTGACAGTATTTGATGGTAAAATGTGACCAAATAAACCAGTTCCCTCTTCTCAGTGCAGGAAGAGGTTATTAGACTGAAATCTATAACAGTTTCAATGGCTTTGCAGCGAAGCTCAATGAGACGGAGAAGCAATCACTTGCCGCTAAACAAGCTCAAATGGGTTAACTTGCAGTACGAGATTAATTTGGTGGCTCTATTTGTAGAGGCCAGTATAAGAAAAACAGACAACTAAATGAAACTAGCATCTTTCCAGTAAAACTGTCGAGCTCCATATTACAAGAACCTGGGATTTAATGGGCTTCTCTCAGTGTGTCCGAGAGATGCTCTGCTGTTTTGAGTGACGTGATAATTGGTGTTGTTGACTCCGAAATTTGGCTGGACATTGAGAGCTTTAGTGAGGAAGGCCTGGACCCTCCCCATTGCAAATGGAAAGGTTCTTATAATTAGGGGAAACAATTTACATGTAACTAACAAGTAATGCTTCTTTTTATACCAGATGCTCCATGGATTTTGTCGAGCTCAAATTTGATGTCCCCACGAGACTTTTGATTGCTCAGCACATGGTGTCTTCTTAGCAAATAGAAAGAATCATACACATTTTTTGATACCTCGACATATTATACATTGGCGTCTTCTCATTTGCTAAGTAGACTTGATGTGCTGAAGTGTCAAAAATGCATTCAGGGGACACAACAGTCAATCTCAACTCGATTTTGTCGTGCAAGATATGTTATTGACTAGTATTGATGCGATTAATTTTGATATGGATTTGTAGCAAAATTGTTGGAGCTTGGCTCAAGTCTTCAATAGATTCAGACGTATCTACACGTAACATATTGGTCGTCGTGATCATACAAGCTTTTGTAGTAGCTGGAATATTGAGAAGAGCACAAGCGTTTACGTGCTGGCAAAAGGAAATGTAAGAGGAGGTGTTCCATCTGCAAGGATTATTGTATATAAAGTATGTCATCCGAATGTAGGGTGCAAGTATGAAGATGTTCTATCTGCCTTCGATGAAGCTATTTGTAGCGCGCATAATCTAGATAACCTAGATTTAGAAGTATTATCATTTAATTCTATTAAAATTATAGATGCGGATAACGATTAAAGTTCTCTTTAATATAAAAAAATCGGCGACTTCATTTATTAAAATAATTTGTAGAATATCTTTGTTCTTAATAAAAATAAGACAATTAAAATGTTAATTTTATTTTTTTTTCCAAAACGAAGTCAATATTTGAATAATGTCCGTACAAAGTCCTTCTCACCATAAATTGTCATCTCAAATCATCTTACATTCATTATCTGAAAAATAGGGAGGGATAAAGTGAAATAAGCTTAACGCTCAGTAATTAGCAAACATCGTGCATACAATGCATGCTTATGATATGCATTTGAATTACTTTAAAATAAATATTTTTTTCAATATAAATCTTCTTCTGAGTCAATTTTTTTTAACTTAATATTGACACTATGTGCTCACTTGGTGTATCGTCTAATCATGCAGAATGCAATGACCATTGTTATTTGAAACCCAATTCAATATAAAGATAGCATCGCAAAGCGATTAGCATTAAATATTAAATCATTCAACATTATATATTGGTTGGTGTGTCGGTCCCCCGTACCCCCATTTACTACTCATGTCTTTCATGGTATAGACATATACCTCTTAACAAAAACATTCAAGATATATATCTTTTTTAAAATATTCCTCGACTCATTGATATTTGAAAAAAATTTTATTTCTTAAAATTTCATATATGCTAACAGATGCATTAACATGCATGAATACGTCATGAGAAATATTAATGACATAAAACATAATAATCAGAAATCATGTTCATTTAATAACACATTTATACATTTAACAACGTAACGTACACATTAAAACAATGAGATATTTACTTACCTAGAATCCTTAGCAATTTATTTTTAAAAATGGTAAATGAGATGTCCCTTGCCGCCTTGGGGTCAACGTGCCAAAAATTCGAGTTCATTACTATTGAATAATAAAAGAAAACAACAAACTTATCATTCATTATTAAAGGATGAACCCCGACCTTAAGCGCCCCCACCGCCCCACCCCTAGAGTACTGTGAAGGACTTATCATTCATTATTATTATTATATTAAATCGATTAAACAGAATTATAACATAACACCAATTAAATTTTATAAGATAAAATCTTGAATTTTAATGTCCTAATTAATTGATTAATGAGACCCTTTATTATTCTGTTGATTTATTTAATCCTTAATTGGTTGTACAAACTATAATTTCATTACGATATTCAAATATTATTTTAATAATGAATTACGCAAAGATTCACTTATTAAGAAGAGGCAAATAGTCTACGATATGTTATATGTACATTATCTTTTATATCATTGCTTATATTGTGTCACGTGACAACAGAACATTGATGACAGTTAAAAAATGTTTTTTCTACCCACAATTTTTTGAAAACAAAAAGGATGGCATCCTCAATGTAAGGGAAAAGCTTTACAAGTAGTATCCTCGGATACTCTTAACTCATTACATAGGTGCAGCCCAAAAGCAAGATTAGCCATGAGCATAAAAGTAAAACAAATATATTATGTTATTAAATTCGAGCTTAATAAAATTACAAGCATAGGCAATCGATCATCCAGGGCATCGATGGTACATTCTACATTAAAAATATGGCTAGTCAAGAGGATGGTAAAAGTGGTATCTCTTCACCAACAGATATTTTGTGGCTAATGTTGTTATTTAATATACTTACCATTTACCAACAACATTTTTGTAGATGATGTAATTTAACTTTTTTCTCTAAAAAATATGTCAACCTTTCACCTACTGATTTTCCGTGGGTGAAGAGTTGTTCATATTACCAACGGAATTATAGTAGCTAATATTAATCAATTTTAATAATTAAAAAAATCAAACATTATCCTACGGAATATTCATAAGTGAAGGGTGAACAATTTGTTTAAAAAAAAATAAAATTTCAACCTCTTCACCAATGAAAATTCCGTAGTTGAAGTATTCATATTACCTATGGGAAATCCGTTGATGATATTAATCAATTTTAATAATGCTAAACCAAAAGAAATTTTTATCCCGCATCAAAAGTTCACAAGAAAATCTTTGGAGATGGCATCTATAATTAGTGGTTTAATAAGCGATTAAACAACATTTTGGACCTTTTAATGCAATTGGCTAAAAGTTAAAAAATTTATAATTATTAAACAATAATAAAAAATTAATAAATATTTTTTTTGCCACGTCTAACACCTATACTGCTATTTACAACGTTGGTTTTTACCAATTGTAGTGACAGACATTTACCAATGAAAAATCGGTTGGTAATTGTCAAGATTTTTACCAATGAAGTTTCTGTTGGTAAAAGGCTCACGCTCTACTTGCGGAAAATTCATTAGTAAAAAGGTTTACCTTTTACCTACGAAGCAATCCGTTGATAATTATCAGTGACCCTCAAATTAACAACGAATTTGTGGTTGCTAATATTCTGTTGGTAAAGAGTAATAGTAACAGATATCTTGGTTTCAGAAACGAAAAATTCGTGCCTAAAGCCATTTTTTTTTGTAGTGTCACACCGTCGAGATTGCGTCAAATCCTATAATTAGAGTTGAAGTAGTGCTTGAGATACTCTCCTTCAAGTTATTAATGAAAAAAACGACATTTTTCTAGACTATTAGTGGAAACTCACAAGACGACTGATGGGAATCACAGCATTAGAATTCCTTTGATAGTCTTACACTATGTATAGCGTTTGCTAGATAGGGTATAATTCCGAAATGGCAATAATTACGAGAAAAATTGTACTTGATCTTTTCGAGGATTAAAAGTGTACAAACAAATGGGTCGAGTCAAATAGTTTGGATGTGAAAGGAATAAGTTTTGAATGGTGCATCTGAACTGCCTTATCTATATTGGCCGAAAGTAATATGCACGGGACTTCTTTTATCCAATAATAAAGTCTTCGAATATATTTATAATTGTTTTAAATATTAAAGTGAACGTATTATCCAAAAGGTTAATTTCATTTTTGGTCACTCAACTTTTAGTGAGATCTCTATTTAGTTAATTAACTTTAGTTTGTCTCAATCATATAATTGAATTATAGTTGATCATTTTGATAACTTTGTTACTAGACTTATTGTTGAAATCTTGTGTGAGCATTAAAAATTGACAACAATATAACTTCTCTAATGTTTGCACGTTAATCATGGCGTCGATGCAAAATTGAATATTTTTGTTTAAAAATCAGTGGTGATTCATTTGACAAACATCCTCGGAGCTCTATCTATCTCCATTTTCAAGATTTTGCAGTTAGACGTGATTAGATGACAGGGCTAACGAAGGTATGACATTAAGCCAATGTTTTACTCATTTTTATAAATTGTTTGTAAACACTTAATTTAATTTTCATCTATTCCTTCCGAGGAACTTACAAGTATTAGTATTATCCATTTATTCACCACTCATTCTATCCATTTACAAATAGAAGGAAAAATTGCAGCAACGATAACAAACCTTTCATTTAGTTGCAGATTTTACTCTAACCTTTCATTTGTACTATCCATGGTAGCAAACCTTTAAAAATGTAAAGTTACTCATTTGCCCTTTAAAAATTAGTCAACAATTGGTCATACCTTTAATTTTTGGTCAATTAACAGTCAAACTGATGGTTTCTATCAACTTGGACTCTGGGTGCGAGTTTTTTAAAGGCTTGGTATCGTGAGTGGCACACATGAAAGGTTTGAACAAAGTCTGCAACTAAATAAAAGGTTTAGTACCATGGGTGCAATTTTCCCTAAATAAAATGGTCTATAAACATTTTTCAAACATGTTTTAAAGTTTAGTAACAAGCGCTAATGTAGTGACTAAAATTGAAAATAAATTAAGGGTCATATTGACCATGACTTAATCAAGATTTCACTAAAAGTTCGATGACCAAAAATGAAATTAACCCATTATCTAAAAGAAAAGTAGAAGATAATCTGGCTACAAATATACATTCATAGAACACATTGATATGTAAGGGACACATTGATATGTAAGGGACAGACCCACTTATCCATGATAAAATGAACCCCTTACAAAAAGTAGACTTGTCATTCAATTGTCCACTAAAGTATTTTCGATTAAAAAAAAATTATTAGTCTACATTTTTTACTTCTAAAAATATTCTCTCTCGATAAAAAAATATTTAACATGGTCATTCAAACATGCAAAATTATTACAAAGTTGATGAGAAAGATTACAAATTTATTAAAAGTGAAGTCATGTTTGATTTAGTTGAAAATTAGTTTTTTAGTATATAATTTGATAAAAGTTGATGATATATTTAGTTGAAAAATTGATAAAAGTCATGGATCGAATGAAATGCTGGTTGATAATTAAGTTTAAGGGAGAATGAATTTTAAAAATGGACCAAACAATGCTAAGCGATGATAAAAGATTTTCCTCGTAATTGATG
This sequence comes from Fraxinus greggii, assembly GCA_903798315.1. Lineage (NCBI taxonomy): Eukaryota > Viridiplantae > Streptophyta > Magnoliopsida > Lamiales > Oleaceae > Fraxinus > Fraxinus greggii. The sequence continues at coordinate 5,881 of CAIGRK010122478.1, forward strand.
TCCATGCAGCCATCTTGATGATTGAACATGACATAGAGATGAAATTAAAAACAAAATTGAGATAACTCAAATAAAATCTTAGGGGTTGTCCTCTTTGTATTTCAATTTTGTGTTTTGAGTTTTAAATTCATCTTGAATTTTGCGTTTTGAGTGTCCATGTTGAGATTGTTGAAAATGTACTCTTTTTGATATTTTGAAAAATTTGTTTTGAAAACATCCAAAACGCATTTTGAAAATTTTGACCTGGTCATAATTGAAAACACTCAAAATGACAAATTTGTCGTTTTGAGTTTTCTTTGTAAATTTGTAACTTCTTTTTAAAAACACGTTTTTGAAAATAGGAAAAAGAACGCGTTTTCATTATTTTGAAAAATTGAAAACAGAAAACGACTTCAAAATGATAAAGAGAAACATGCCCTTTAGTTATTGCAAATGAAATTTACCGGCCAAAAGTGATTGAAAGGGAAATATCATGAGAAAACTTGCTAAGATTCTAGTTCTGGTCCATCAAATTAGTACCAGACTTTCATGAGGGGACCTTGACTACCTGGGCAGAACAAAATGTGCAAAAGTACGGCTGGTACGATGTTTCCCAAAGTTCTTGGAGGTGCAATGAAATAGCCTTTCGTAAGCTGCAGGCTGCAGCCATTTTGGTGGCTGTAAATAGTTGCTGACCTGGCCGAGTCGTCCTTGCGCCCAAGAAAAAATTCACTAATATCAACTACTATTTCATAGCAGATTTAGGTAATTCACAACTCAATCAAGTGTATATTAATTTCTGTATGCAATCGATTATGCTATAGAAATTAATCTACACCTGTCGAATATACTTCAAGATAAGTTTGATGCTGATTAAAATTCATATTTTAATTTAAATTAAAGTTAATAATCAATTTTAATCATATTGTTTAGAAATTCCACAACTTTTTAACTACACATGTCATCAATTTTTATCAAAATATGTTAAAAATCTGATTTTAATCACCACCAAAAGGGGGCTTAATGTACTAAAGTCAACATTCACGATGGAACTTTCGTCACGGTCAGAATAAATAATGTGTAGCCAACTAGGGTGTTATTTTCCCTAGACTTAAATCTCTTTAAAGAAATTCCCATTTATCCTCTTATAAGACTAATTTCATATTTTTATTAATAGATTGATGACTAATAATAATGTTATTTTCCGCATATAGCTGAAATAGAACTGCCAACTAGCGGGTACCAATAAGAAGAAAATGACAACTGACCCCTTAATTGAGGGTGTGTTTGAGCCATGTTATTTTGGAAGAATGTATTTTGGAAGAATTAAGCTATTTATACCATTTGATTTACATAACCCCACCCCCTCTTTCATATGGGAGCCGGGTCCCACATCCAATAAATGTGTGAGACTCGACCCCCATGTTAGGAAGGAGGTGGGGTCGGATAAACCAATATGTACCCCAAAAGGTACATATAGTAAGATTGATTTTGAAATAGTAGATTGATGGAGAATGTGTGGTTGAAAATGAAGGAAAAGTTATTATTGTAATGAAAAATATTATTTTATTGAAATATGTGTGGTTGAAAATGAGTACAAGAATGAGAATTTTAATGTGACTCAAACAAGGACTGAGTATCATCTTTATTATGTCATCCTATGAAAGTTGAGATTCATGGTCTTTCTATTTTTAATTTTTTTTTGATATTTCAACATGTAAGCTCTTGTTAATAAATAATAAATGAGAAAAAAAAATCATTATAAAGATACTAGGTTGACATATTCTCATATTAACTAATAAGAGTTCATTGTAAATATAGAAAAATATAATGACAAACTGTTATGTTTTCACTAAGGCTAGGGCCATAAAAGATGGCAAATTAGCGCCTTGACCAAAATGCCATTCAATAAATCACACGATCATTGATGGATAATATAAATGAAAAGAGACGGTATGGATAATTTGTGTAAAAAATTATAAATCTAATAGTGCATATAAATTTAATTTGGGCAAGATAAAAACTTCATAGGTTTTGCTACATGTACATCAGGGATATCAATGAAAAATTATTTTTTAACAAGTCAATGATGAAATGTCATTTGGACATCATGTACTCTAGAGTGTAAACCCTGAAATAGAATAATTCAAACTTCTCACCGCTGATGTGTTAAGAAAATCTTACTTATTGTTTTCTCCGTTTCAAAGAATTATAGGGGTGTGTTTGAACCACATTATTTTGAAAGAATATATTTTGAAATAGTAAATTGATAGAGAATGTGTGATTAAAAAAAAAAGTTATTGATGTGACGGAAAATATTATTTTATTGAAAAATGTGTCGTTGAAAATGAGTAGAAGAATGATAATGAAAATTTTAATGTGTATCAAATTGAGGCTAAGTAAAGTTCTCTTACTATATTAATTCAATCATCTATAGAGACGGATGTGGGGGGACTGGGCCGGGCTAGCTCACTGAATTTTTTAGTTAGAAAAAGAAAATTTTTATGGAAAAAAAATTCACGAGTAATTTTATTTTTTTACATATTAGTCGGATCTATAATCTGATCATGGATCCGTTTCTGATCATCTAGTCTAATGATCCATAAATAAAGGTGAAATTATATAAATGATTTGAGAATGAAAGCAATAAAAGCAAGCGATAGGGACGTGCCACTTACCCGTTTGGAATCAAACGTCAAAAAGTCCATTGTGGCCAGATTCGGCCAGATTCCTCTTGCTCCTATTTCTCTCTCCCACCCTTTAGAACTCAGTTGAATATGGCTTCTGAATTCACTGAGAAGAAAAAGTTGCTTTATTCTGATTTGTTCAAAGGCCGTCAAAGTATGGCCTCAAGTCCAAGCACTGAATCCGTTTTTGGTTCAAACGTGTACTCTTCTTCGTCTGGTTTGAGTTCATCATTTGGTTCTGAGCTTGGCTCACCCGAAACTTCTGGAAGAGAGGATGAAGATTTCTTTCCCGAGTTAACTCGTCAAATGGCTGAGCTTATGCTTCAGGAAGATGAAGATAATTCATTTCCCAACTGCTTTTCTGATGAACTTAAAGTATATTTCAATTTTTTTTTTCCAGCTTATTAATCGGAAATTTTTTCTTGCTAATTATTGCGTTTGTTATCAGTTGAAAAATCAAGCTACAGTTAGAAAACAAGGCCGTGTTGCATGCGGCAGACGAGGCGGGGGGAGCGATTCAACTCAACGGAAAGAGTTTTGTCAAACTAAGCAGCGGGGGAACTGGGGAAATGGGCATTGTTGTGGGTCGGGTATGAGGGCTGTATTTCTGGGTAGATCCGGATCAAGTAACGGGTCTTGTGGTACCGGTGTTTTCTTGCCCCGTGGATCGAGCGTCCCAGCTGGGCACAAAAAGAAATCAGGTAGTTTCTTAATTTTCAATATCATCTCTCAACTGTTTGGAATGTGAAACTCTGGCCCTTGATTTATTAATATAATGGAGTATTTTGTATGTAATCATACTGAACTAAAAGGAAACAACATAGGAGAATGATATATGACCTAACCTACCATCCATGTAAATACGAAATGAAAAATTCAAACCGACTAGAGTATTAGGTGTAAAAGGGATAATATCTATATGTTTCATGTACCCTCGTCGTACTCTTTAAGATATTGTTTTTTTCGTCCTGCACAAAAGGAATTTATGAGTCTTTTGAGGGTTCTTTTTTCCTTTTTTTTTATGAACAAAAATAAAAACCATGAATATTGCATTTATAAATGGAAGGTCGACAAGCAAAATTTTAAAAAGAATTTTACAATATAAATGCAAAAGGGTCAAACGTTAGGGATGGTGAAGCGTAAAAAAATTTACTCTTTAATTTATTGTGGGTAATGAGATGTGAAATCTTAATTTTTAGATATGGAATATGATGACCCAATGACTTCACGAAGGAATCTTATTTGGTGGATCTCAATTGTTGGCTTCATTTTAGTGGGGTCATTTAATCAATGAATTGTAAGCATTATTCCATAGCTTTTAGATATTTCTTAGTGAAAGAGATGGACATTTTTNCGTAAAAAAATTTACTCTTTAATTTATTGTGGGTAATGAGATGTGAAATCTTAATTTTTAGATATGGAATATGATGACCCAATGACTTCACGAAGGAATCTTATTTGGTGGATCTCAATTGTTGGCTTCATTTTAGTGGGGTCATTTAATCAATGAATTGTAAGCATTATTCCATAGCTTTTAGATATTTCTTAGTGAAAGAGATGGACATTTTTAAATTTTTGAACATGAAAGGTACTAGGCAATTTGAACTGTTACTTTTTAATTGGAGTGTTCGATACTTGAGCATGTGTATACTTTTTGATATCTGTCAGGAGTATGTTCGACGGTACTCATACCTACAAGAGTATTACATGTTTTAGAACTCCATTTTAATAGACCAACAACGTCAAAAGACTCTCTCAATCACTATTCTTTGCAAAACTCAAATGGTATGTTTTCTTTTCCCTATATTTTAATTATATTAATAATGAGTAGATATGCTTTCTCAATCTTTTTGTTTTCCTACTTGTTTTTTCAATATATTTTTGAAACCTCAACTTATCACATTTTCTAAACAAGTAGAAGACATCAAAGTGTAATGTTCTGATGTGAAAAAAAATGATGTCATCTTCCCATTCCTTATTTGATTCGAGTTAATTATAATTGGAGCCCTTTCTAGCTTAAACGGTCAGCCCACCCCAAGCAATCTATTTCAAATGAGACATGCTATATGATCAGAAGATAACCCAACAGAATTTGAACAGAACACTCACACACACACATGGGTTCCGCAAATTTTTTCCCTTTTTAATACACGATGGGGGCCCACTGTTTATCTCTCTTCTGGTCAAATTCTGTGATTTCCTTTTTGTACAATGGGAATAAGCCATTACAAATATCAAGTTATGAATTCATAAAATGCCTAATAGAGAGTGCCATTTATGAATGATAAATTGATAGTGATAGTGTGGATGCAGATTTACATGGAAATGGATCTTCACACATTAACAGAGAAGTACAATCGATTGAGAACCTATCGACGACCAACAATAATGAGAATGAAGAAATGCAACTACCACAAGAATGGACCTATTGATTCGATATGAACTCTGTCATTGTAGAATTGTCAGTGCCACCCACCCTCAATCATCAACCGTGTGTACAGATTTTAAGTCAGTATGTGTTTAATAATATATGTAGTCGATAAATAAAAAATAAATTATTGATAAGATCAATAAAAATTTAAGAAAAGTATTATTTGTCAAAGAGGGGAATCTTCAAAATTTTAATAATTCGCGAGCCTGATAAAAATTACACGCCTCTCATTTCGGCCTCGTATGATTAATAAAGAACGTCAAATGATATGTCTATATGATATGATGTAATGATAAGTTGATTTAATTTTTAATATAAGCTATGAGTATGACATTTGACAAGATGTTTTATCATTTATGTAATTGTAGACTTCTAGAGTATAAAGATTTTTTTGTATTTGGTAATCATGCTCGCCATTTTACTCATTTTAGTATATTTATATTTAAAAATTTATTGTTTGATCCTCATTTTTTAAAGATATATTTTTATCCATCTTCTTTTGAATCAAATATTTTTTAATAAAATAATATTATACGTAAACCCAAAACTTTTCATTATTTTTTAACCACACATTTTTCATCAATCTACTATTTTAAAATTCATTTTACACCAAAAATAAGGCTCAAGTATGCCCTAAGTTCCTATTTGATAAGGATCAAAATATGATTTTAAATAAATTTTAATAAAAGTCGATAAAATGTGTGATTGAGAAGTTGTGGATCCAATGGAATATATAATTAAAGTTATTTTTTTATTTTTAAATTTAGATTAAAATCAGATTTTAACATGGCCTAAAATGTTATCGAACTACAATTTTTCTTTTCTTGTTCCTTATTCGTTAACATTATTTGATATTTTTATTTAGATGGGAGTATTGCTTTAAATTAAAGAATTTGCCTTATAATTACTTGAAACAATGTTTAAAAAATAGTGTTTTTATAAATTTTTTTCCCCCTATAAATTTCAAGATTTTGCATCTATAACATGATTAGATGGCATATTTACTTTAAAACATGAGCTAACATAGGATTGAGATGTTAAGTTTAATAACAAGGCTGAAGATTGCTAATCAAAGTAAATTAAAACTTAATGATTTGCAACAAATTAAGTTGAGTGAGGCAATTGGATTTTCACTAAATGTTCAATGACCAAAACTGAAATTAATAGGTGGGAAGATCATTGGAAATATACTAAGCAATTGTTTGATGCTAATAATAATCGGATTATTATCAAAAGTTGATACTTTAAAATTGTAGGATTTTATAAAAATATTCAACCAAATTATCCAAAAAATCGATATTTAGGTCATCTTCAATCCTGCAACAAAATTTGATCCATTTTGCACCAAATTAAAAATAATCTCCAACCCATTACACCAAAATCTTGATTTTTTTAAATCTTAACAATTTATTTATCTCAAAAATTATTTATTTATTTATTTATTTTATTACTAGATAATTTATTAAATAAATAATTACGTTTAGTTAACAAAAATATTGAATTCATTAATAAATTTAAAAAGTGTAGCACAATTAATAGAAATGCAACAACTAAGAAAATATTAAATCATAACATTAAAAATAGTGTAATACGTTTCGAATCCCAATATCATGACATTACAAAGTCGAAATAATAATCACAATTAATTATTCTTGATTAAATGATTATAAGTTATTGCAAATGAACGTAGCAGCAGCAGCAGTAGTATAATTAAATTTAGAATTAAAATTTATTGTATAACAAAATGGACAAATATACCCTTAACAAAAATTGGTGCAAAGTGGAAGAGAAGGGTAAAAATGTATTTAATCATTTTGTTGCAAAATAGTGCAATGGGTTGAAGGAGATTTGCACCAAAAATTTGGTACAATTTGGTGAATTATGGTACAATGAGAATGGGTTGAAGATGCTCTTAGTAAAAAAATCTACTTCAAACATGTGCTAACAGTAAAATTTAGGCCTTGAGATTCTAATTTTATTTCTAACAAAAATGTGCTAACTCAAAACATCTCTTATTTCCAATCACACAATTTTCAATAAAATAATATTACATACAAACTCAAAATATTTCTTTATCTTTTTAGCCATACATTTTTCATCAAAATACTATTTCAAAATATATTTTGGGCAAAAAAGGAGCTCAAACGGGCTCTTAACTAAAATCATATTACATAACGTAACTCAAATATCATATTACCACATATTATTATACGAATACAAGAATAGAGTTAGAGTCCCACAGAAGGGCAGATGATTAGACGATTACAGATTTATTTCACACTCGGTGAATACCTGTTTTATAGGCGAGGATTTAAACTTTCAAAGTCTTTGAATTTTGAAAGAAATATCAAATATGAATCAAATTTCAATAAGATGTGAAGTCGTCAGGTCGTCCTGAACACGACTAAGACTTTAAGAGGCACGATTGTATTGAGTCTTGATACAAGAATGTTACAGCTGATAATCAAATAAAAGATTAAGCCCACGTTCAAATAATTTTGAATTTATTAGATGAAGGCATTTGAATGTCAAATAATAAGAAGAAAGATACTACGCTCCTATAAATTAATTAACAAGGGCACTATTTCAAATTTTCCTTTTCACAGAGAAAGCAACTTATGTTATAAGCAATAAATGTACATTTAGTAAAACTAGGGTACCGTCAATCCACCCCCTACCTTTTTTTCCTAACAATCTTATTTTTAAACTAAAGAGGTGGATTAAAAAAGAGTCCGAGAAGAAAGTAAAATTTTTCGATGCCAAGGAGATTTCTAATCTATTGAGGATTTACCAAATGTCAAATGTTAAAATTTTTCAAGTACTTTCATCAGGGATAAACAAGGACATAACCTGATATGATGTTATCAGATCACAATATCACATCTCGTAACCATTAATCAACATGAAAAGGTGTCTCAAGCTGGGATGTAGGAGGGTGTCATAGAATTAAGTATTCTTTCTCAACAAAACTCTGAAAATACATACATTTAGTTACAAGAATTTCGTTGCTTAAAAATGTAGTGTCCATAAATATAGAGCACTAGACATATTTATATCCCTTACTTTACACCCCGTTAGATCTCCTTCCTTTAAGAAAGAAGGCTAATTATAAAGTATTTGAACTTTTCAAGAGCTTCTTCTCAAAATACGATCATCACATTTTATTATAGACTATGTGATAAATGCAATTTTTATATTTATTAGGGGAGTTAAAATAACAACAATTGTTAGTTCTTTTGACAAAATATATTTTAAATTGTTGTATTTTATGTTTAATAGGTAAAATTCTTTGAATGAAAAAAGAATTGAAGGAAGGAAGCAAAAAGTGGCGAAAAATGGTAAAATCCAAAATACAAGGACTAACTTGTATTACGTGAAAGAGTTGAGGATTTGGAAAGCAAACATTAATTAATTGGGCCTCAATTTGGATGGACTTTTGTTGGGTTAAAAAATTAGGTTTTATATATAAAAAATATATATATATACACACACACATGTATATACACGGCAGGGAGGGAAAAAAAGAAGGGACGCATATAGGGAAAAAAAAGAGCTACTGCAATAGAAAGAAAAACATAAACGAAAGAAAAAGAAGGCAAAACGGGGGACTGCTGCAATTGTAATGTGATGCTTTGTTAAATATATATACACATTGAAATCGAGGAAGTTTATTATAGATATATTCAAACATAGAGACAGAAAAGCAGTGGCTAGGAATTGAAAAA
>CAIGRK010122531.1:0-15071 GCA_903798315.1 Fraxinus greggii
CATTTAATTGAAAAATGAGATATTTAATGATATTATTACTTGAATCTAGTTATTGGCATGTGAAAGACGTCGTGCATTGACCATTTTGGTTCCACTTTTATTGAAAAAATTAATAATCACATGCATTTGGCACATAGCAATCTGTCTATATATTTTTATTGTTTAGGAATAATGTAGAAATGGTCCCCAACCTTTACCATTCAACCCAACTTTGTTCCCAACTTTTTAAACTATATAATAAAATTAAATATTGAGAATCAACTTGAGCTTTTTGAAAATTTTGGTGACCAATGCAGTTCTCTTATTTTTTATTGCTTCCGAGATTATAGCCATTTATATTTTTGTCCCCAATGTTCCTTCTAGGAAGAAGAAACATTAAAGGCAACAACTGACCCAATGACCCAATTGTAGTAATTTTATTGAATAATGTTATATAGTATTAGTGGTGCTAAAGTATTAGTATATGTGTAATGATATGATATGTTCAAGTTATGTGATTCGGTTAATTGTACGTTTCATTAATGGTACTTAATGCCACCTAAACTAGTGTTGTAACATCAATGGTATTAAATAACATTACAAAGTTTTATTGTATTTCTATTAAAACAACGTGAATGATTTCCAATTTTCTCTTCATTATTTTACGAAAAATTAAAATTTTTGAACATTAAGATTAATTATATTATGAGAATAATATTTCTTAGTTTATATGAAAGAATATTTTTAGGAAATTATTTTTAGGAAATTACTTTTCAAGTTTAAAGATTCGTTAAAAAAGCCTCTTCTAATTCCTATTTTAAAGAGGGGTGAACTTCAATAAGAGTAGACAAGTTCTAATCCTCTTAACAAGTCCATAGTAAACCCAAAAGCTCGAGAAGTCAAGACTTGTCTAACCAAAATCACATTTGCTACATATTTGGGGAGTGATTATAAGTTATGGATCTTACCAAATATATAATCACGTATCTCCACAATAGTAATTATGGATCCTACAGAATATGTGATTAAGGACGATATTCCCTTTTTGATAGTTCAGTAGCTCACATATGTCGAAGAGATAGTTCGTAAGTCTTAACCTCATGGGTTCTTCTACCAAGGATTTTGAGATGCACAATAACTGAGATTTACGTTCCATAGGTTCGAAATGGTCTTGATTAAATTATAATGGATATCTAAGCATCACGAAAGAGCATTTGATCAAAATTAAATTCAAAAAATAAAAGAATATATATATGACCTACTGATAGTATTTATGTAGGTTCTCTACATTCCAATGATGATGCCATTCATAGAGAGATCCAATCGTCAAAATCAATAAAAAGGCCATCATGGACCAAAATCCAAAGGGATCAATCTTGTTGGGAGGTACTGCCCAAGGAAAGTTCGCTCCTTACCAGTCATGCCTTCATTCTATATGTTCCCGACGTACTTGTTTGATGACACAATAGATCCTCTCCAATTGGGACCCAAGGTTCTGATGCCAAATACTTCAAAGATGNTAGTGGTTACTCCCGATCCGAAGCACCCCTTTTCCATTCATAGAGAGATCCAATCGTCAAAATCAATAAAAAGGCCATCATGGACCAAGATCGAAAGGGATCAATCTTGTTGGGAGGTACTGCCCAAGGAAAGTTCGCTCCTTACCAGTCATGCCTTCATTCTATATGTTCCCGACGTACTTGTTTGATGACACAATAGATCCTCTCCAATTGGGACCCAAGGTTCTGATGCCAAATACTTCAAAGATGAAAGACCTATCTCAAGACCAGATCTCCAATATGGAATGACCTAGTTTTTAGTTTTGAATTGTAGTATCATGTCATTTTCATTTAGCATGTTGTCTATTCGAAATGAGAAGGCAACAAGGTGAAGGAAGTCCCACCTCCACTAGGTCTATGGCTTTCGTCCCATAAGTCATTGAGAAGGGAGTCTCCCCTAAAGCAGTTTTGCTAGTGGTCTTAAAAGACCACAATATATGAGGGAGCTCGTTAACCACGTACAATTGGAAGAGTAAAGTTTGCGCTTAAGAGTATACTTAGTGGTTTCGTTGACGACCTCGACCAAGTTGTTGGCTTGGAGGTAGCGTGGAACAAAGAAATGCTTCTTAATTCTAAGCTCTATGCAGACTTTCCTAATTTTTCTATTGTAAAATTACATGCCATTGTCGAAGATAGAGGAGTAGAGAATATTGAATAGGTAGATAATATTCTTCCAAATGAACTTAGAGGTGTTAGCAAAGTGCTATAAAATTACTAGTTATCCGAAAAATTAGATGTTTTAAGGTCAGACATAGTAGCAGCTCCTACAACAACAAAAACTCCACAACAGGATCACTAAAATTCCTTAAGTGTAAGATATTGTAGCCATGCAATAAATTAGTGAATTGAGGACCAAATCTTAATCTTGTTTTAACTAATATTAACTCTAATTGAATAATCAAATTGTGAATTGTTCATTTTTATAACTAATTAGGTGAACAAATCTAACGAGCAGCTAAGAAGCATTTGTAAAGCCGGTTTAAGGAAAGCGCTAGGGCTTCCAATCCCCTTTATTATATTAATCCATTTTAACACAACTCCAGAACTTGACAACACTTGTTTAGTTTTGCGATGTTTCTATCTTGTTCAATAATCTCTTTAAATTAGAATTAAACATATTCTCACATTTGACTTTCCTATATCTATATGAAAGATGCAAGGCATATTGATCTATCTATATCCCCTATTGTACCTATAATGATTATTGTAACATGCTATATATCTTATTATTTGTCTCGAATAATACAAAGATCGGATAACAATTCAATTAGTAGCTAACTAATTGAATATCATTAAAACCTGTAAGAATCATTCAAGATAAACAAGACAAAGATCGAATAACATTAGTAGCTAATTAATTGAATATCATTAAAACCTGTAACAATCATTCAAGATAAACAAATATTAATTATCAAAATCTTAAATTTATATTAGAACTTCATAACATAGCGTTCATCTACGTCCTAGTTACTAAAAGTTTAGTCAAACATTACAAAAGTACAAGAATTCATGTTTGAATTATCAGGCATCACCTGCTTCTAGATGTATGAAAAAAAAAAGTCATGAATTCTTGAACCTCTTCAAACCTACTTGAACAATCTCATGTTGAAAATTCTTGTCCTTTGCTCGAAACCCAAGAATTAATTTTTAGTTTGTGAATTAGGATGATGAAATATTGTTTCTTGCTTCTTGTTCTCTCTCTAATGCTTGGTAGTCTCGAAATTAGCCCCAAAGTAGGCTAAAAATGTGGTAGAATTGCTTTTAGTAAAGAGTTTCAGTCGAAAAAAGAAAACAAAACTTTCGTGTCAAATGTAATCATGCGATCACATGGTGATCCTCATTGTGATTGTACAGTTGTGCTAAATAGCACACTTCCTTTGTATATTAAGCCCTTGAGATTACAATTGCTTATTCCATGTAACCGTTATGTACAAGTTTTCACTTATGTGCACTTTAGTCCCTGATTTCTTCTTCTTTTCATCTTGGGATGTACTTCGTTTGAGTATTTCAACTTTCAAGTCCATCCAATTTGATCTGTGTCTTCATCATTCTTTTGGTTAGAATCAATTTTTTGAGATTTGGCATTATAGTCCCTGGACTACACAATTCTTCTTTTTTGCCCTTCTTTAATCGATTTTCACTTCTTTTCATCAATACCCAGCCATACTCGATTTTATCTTACAATACACAATATTTAACCAAATTAAGTAGTAATTCCATCAAATTAACTCTCAAATACCCACTTTTGATGGTTCGAATAAGTGTAGAAGTGACACTTGTCAAATTATCGAAACATGAACATTTATTCGTCCATAACAAAATTAACTACTAATCACCCAGTAAAATACAAATAACATAGTTAGATAGCTTACCTTTTGGCTCACGTTTTGAAATCACTTCAACAATTTATAAAAGGATTCCAAGTTATTCTACAAAAATCAATTCATCCACTTATCCAATATTAAATTGATGTGTATGTGTATAGTCAATCTAATCACCATAAATTCTAAAGTTGGTTATTTTTCAAACCTCAATGGTCTTATATTTTCTTTCTTTTCTCGTAATATTTACACCCCAAACTTTTATTTGTCCTCGCACCCAATTTTTATTAAAGGTTAAATTCTCACCCCTCATTCATTCACTCTCAAGTTCAGTTGCGATTAACCAGTGAAAGTCACTACCTCAATATATGAAGATTCTCCCCAGATTTGAGTGTCTCAACCATTAGAAATCCAAGTCCCCAAGTGTTCAAAGATTAATTAGTTAGTGTAGCGCTTTTTACTTTTGCCACTACTTGAATACGACCTCTTTTTCTTATACCATATGACTCTTTTGTCTAATGATACTTCTGCTTTTACGCTCACTTGTATGTAGCTATTTTCCTCAATCATTAATAGAACGAACGACACACCACTTGTTCCTACTGCTTCTTCTACGCACTCTAGGGTAGATAAAACCGCTCAACATCGATCTTTTACTTGTAGGGTATGCATGCCACTTCTTCCTATAGTGTTACATCATTCGTTAGGACTAGTGCAATTCCTTTGTTGGGACAAATAATTGGTATTAGACTTCTCACGAATGATTCCTACCTAGATTTTACTTGTTAGCCAAAAACACTTCACACAATTGTTTTCATTCACAAAATCAACACCTATCTCAGTAGCTTCTAACATTGGCTTAACCACCCTCGAAACTATCTTTTCAAATGACCTAGGAATTTCATTTTATGGTTTCGGTTTCAAACAACCTACATTCAAGCGTTTTAACCTATTTTATAAAAGTAACCACTTCAAGATATAAGGTGATTAATATGACTATCGTGCTCAAAAAGTATCGAACCTAATAAGAATAAGCTTCAAAGTAATCCAAGTCTCATAACCTACTAGTAATTCGAGAAGCACAAGTAATTCCAACAATATCATTATTTGTCGCAAGGCTATACAAATGACACAAGAACACAATAAAGCAATAAAATATTTTGAATATTTCAAAATTTTCGTTTTTTTTTTCTTTTTATATATTTGAAAACAGATAACATGCAAACACACAAAACATTCAACTCATGTAATATCGACGATCATAGATAGATTTTGATGCAACCCCCAAAACATAAACTATACATTGCCCTCAATGTATACAATTATAAAGAACAAGTTAATAAGAAAAATAAAAGATTGATGTAAAGGCTCGCTGCGGTGTCAAAAGTAGATCTTTTACACTCCCATTCTTCGTTGTTGTTGGTGTTCGTCATTTGAATGCTAATGTACCTTCAATTTAGATGAAAGTGTGAGCATTAGAGGTAGACAACAAATATGATACGAATGCAAACCATGAAGTACAAGACACCTTAAATGAATTGCTAAACATTTGCACGGAGGTAGATAAAAATCTGAGCCAAAAATAGTGAATGGAATTACCGTGTGTGAACAAAACATCGTGATTATGTTATGTAAATGTAAAGGTGTTCACGGAGGGATAACTATATGTGACTCATGCAAAAATGGGGCTGTAATTTCACCCCAAACCTTTCTTTGGCATTTGACCGAACATCATTTGGGCATGCAAAAATACTTTGAAATTTAATGCTTTGGGTGTACACATTCAAGCCATAAATTTCATCCTAACTCTACCAATCCAAACCTAAAAACTATGAATCCCATCTCCTCATCAATAATCAAATTCACAACTTTTACTTGCAAGCTCAAAGATATGTAAAAATTTGATTTTTCATTTTGTGGTAGTTAATCAAATTTGATCCATGTCTTTTTCAATCATCTTTCCTTGGTCCAAATCAACTTTTGTAGATTTACATTTGAGTCTCTGAACTTTACAATTCTTTTCTTTTCACCCTTCTTTAGTCGATTTTGTTATGCAATAAACACAAGAATAACCAATAGAAAAATTAAGAAACAAGACTTTACATATTTACGCGAAATTCCTGTATGGGAAAAATCACGAACATAGGAGGAGAAAATCCACTCTATAAGTGCTTTTGATTGATACTCCAAATGATATATAGAAAATCCTAAAATACATATATAATTCTCATAATTTTGATTTTATCACATATGTTGCACTACGAGCTTTTTGGTCAAATAGAATTCGATCACCATACTCTAATAATCTCCACATTAACATGAATTTCAATACAAAAAAAGAAAATTTCACTATTCGACAAAAGCTCTCCACGTATTCTACAAGAGCCTCTAAGAAATAACTCATTAGCAAATACCAACCAAGTCCAAGCAATACTCAAAATTGGCTTTAGGGAATGACTTGATCATCATATCAGCGGGTTTATCTTAGGTAGTAAATTTGCTCTTAAAAAATATCACCACAAGCAATAATATCACGCACAAAATGATATGGCACATCAATGTGTTTCATTCTCTCGGGAAACGTCTGATATTTTACGTGGAATATATTGCTCTAACTATCACAAAAAACTGTGGTAATTTGCAAGTCTTCACTGAATTCACCAAATAGTCCACTTAACTAAATAACTTCTTTACAAGCCTATGTAATAGCCGTGTACTCTGCCTCAATAGTAGACAATACAACTACATTATACAGACAATACAACTACCATCAGTTGTAAAAACATACCTTGTAAGGTATCTTCTCTTATCAAGGTCTCCATCAAAATGAGAATCAACATACTCAATGAATCCATCTCTAGTTCTCTCAAAAGGCAAACAAACATGATTAGAGCTTTGCATATGTCTGAAAATCCATTAAAGTGCTTTCCAATGTTCTTCATCAGAATTTTGCCATATATCTACTGACTGCATATGATAAATCTAGATATGAACAAATCATAGCATACATGAGAGATCTCACTACACTGGAATATGAAACTCTAGACATATAATCAACCTCAACATCTGATTGGGAAGATAAAGTAGATGAATGTTTGAAATAGACTGCTAAAAGAGTACTAACAGGTTTGGTATTCTGTATATTAAACCTATAGAGAACTCTCTCAATGTACCCTTTCTGACTGAGGTATAATTTGTCTGCCTTTCTATCCCTTAAAATCTCCATTCCAAGTATCTTATTTGCTGCTCATAAGTCTTTCATCTTAAATTCCTTATTGAGTCGGGCTTTGACCTTCCTTATATCTCCATCATCCTTGGTTGCTATCAGCATGTCATCAACATATAAGAGTAGGTATACAAATGACCCACCATCTCTCTTCCTAAAGCAAACACAACTGTTCTAGCTGCTTCTCTTGAAATCACAAGTGGTCATAAATAAGTCAAACCTCTTATACTATTATGTAGACGACTGTTTCAGGCGATAAAGGAATTTTTCAACAAGCACACATAGTCCTCCTTTCTTGTAACTATAAAACCCTCTGGAAGTTACATGTAGATATCATCATCGAGTTCTCTACGTAAGAATGATATCTACAGATCCAACTGCTCAAGCTCAAAATCATGCATGATCACAATACCAAGCAAAGCTCGAATCAAATTATGCTTTATAAAAAGAGAAAACACATATGTGAAATCTATACTCGGAACCTGAATGTAGCCTTTTGCAATTAGTCTTACCTTATTTATGGCTTCTTAAGCTCCTTACGCTTCTTTTTTCTTTTTGAATACCTCTTTGCAATAAACAAATTTCTTATCATTAGTTATCATACTAAATCTCATGTTTTATTCTTATGAATCGATTCTATCTCTTCCCGCACGATAATCATCCATCTACCAAAGTCATCACAACTAACTGCCTATGGGTAGGTAGAATGTTCTTCACTAAAATCAATACATTCAGCCACATTCAATGTATATGCAACAAAATCAGCCTCACTATCTCTTATGAGCCTATCTTTAATAGAATACTGTGGTGGCACTGGTGGTGGTCACAAAGTGGCATCACTTTGTACTTTTAAGCTAGATTGAGATGTAGACTCTGGTACAGACCTTGACTCAATCTCAAACTCCACATGTGCATTTAAGTTCTGTTGATTTTTATTTCAAGAATCTCTAGAAAGTAGGTCATGAGGCATTGTACTTTCATCAAAGATAACATATCTGATGGCTATGACTTTACTGGTTTCGGGTTACCAAAGCATATATCCCTTAACACTAGACTTATAGTTAAGAAATATACACTTTCTAGATCTAGGTTTCAATTTTTATTATAAACATAAGCATAGATAGGACATTTAAATATCTTCAAATCAGAGTAACTAGTAGGTGATCGAGCTACCCCCACAAGCGTACAGGATTGTTGACAAGTAATAAATGTGATGTGATGAGTTAGAGTATTGTCTTACATTGAATAAATTTTAATTCAAATGTAGTAGTTTGTTATCGAATTAAAATTATGCAAAACAAAAGAGATTATTTTATTATTTATTCTAAATTATTCGAAGAATTATAAAAAAAAAAATTTGTTTGTATAAATGAATGGATGATTGTATTGGATTTTTTAATCCGACTATTATTATTTATTTTAATTCTTAACTGTGTATTCCAGTTTTATTCATGCATTCATGATAATCGATAATCCTACGATATTTAACTTTCTTTTCCAAGATAAGTAAATCCTATTTTAGACACGGTCTGGTCCTATTTCTAATCTAAATTTGAATGAGTAAAACGCATTCAATTTCATGATTATCTAGATGATCTCACGCGCGATATATATTATCCCTAACATGTATTACCCATGTGTTAACCTTGCAACGTTCTAAACTTAATTGTGAACTTTTCAGCACTACAACAGCAAGTAAATACCTAATTAGTGGCCAATCAATTAAATAATACAACGAGAATGCAAGATTAATCAAGAAATGGAAGAATTAACTAAACAACTTGTCTTGAATTAAAATAAATAAACAAAAATGGTTCATCTTCATCCAATACAAATAAAGATCTAGCTTAACATGATTTCATATAAATTGCAAAAAGAATAATGAATAGATGTCATCCGGATCATGAATGAATGCTAGATATCTTGATTTTCAATTCGAAGTTTGAAGTCTACAAATTCTTAATGTAATTGGCTTTTAAATCCTTGCTAGGTTGATCTTCTCTCCCAAAAAAAGTGAATTCACCTTTTATTTTGGATGAATATTGTGATATGAATGTGTATTAAGAGCCTAGAGAGAGATGCTAAATATTTGGCCCTAGTTAAGTATTTATAGGAGCCAGAATTTAGGTAAAATTGCGTTCAAATTGAGTTTCAAATAAAGTTTGAAAAAGAAAAAGAAATTCTGGATCAGTCTGCCCGATAAAGCCATGCATGCGCGTTGTATACTTGGTCGTGCATGCATCGCCAGCCAAGTTTGCTCTTGGCACACACGACATTATTGGTGGAGTACACGGCAACCTACAACTATTAAGGTTGTGCATTTTGGTCCCCAAAATTTGATCATTGATTCCTTAAGTCCTTTTCTCTTGCAATTTATGTACTTTATCTTTTTATTTTCATCCAATTGAACTTTTATAATTTTTAATCATCATTTTGTTATCCAAATCAACTATTGGAAACTTGGAGTTTGGTCTCCCAACTTTGAATTTATTCCTTTTGCCTATTTTTTTCTCCTTTTGTCCAGTTCCATCAATTTGCATCGAGTTTTACCTAACAAATGAAATATATAAATAATTAATCCATATTCATCAAAATACACAACAATTAATCTCATTTATTGGTCTAAATAAGTGTAGAAAATGTACTTATGAGCAAGAGTACTAGACCAAACCTCTTCTGGATTCCTTTTTATCAATTGCAGTTGAGGTGAGCGATTAACAAGAAAATAGGTAGCCGAAACAACTTTAGCCTAAAATGACTTAGGTAAACCAACATTGGAGAAAATACAATGTACTTTCTTCGTTAAATTCCTATTCATCTATTCTGCCACACCATTTTGCTAGTCATATGAATTGTTAAGTGCCTCAAAATTCCCCATGACTTGCAGAAAACATTAAACTCTACTTTAAGAAGAACGCCCAATTTTTTCTAGAAAAAACATCAATAATAATTAGCATCTAGTAAGCATCTCCTTTGGAAGGCACCTTAGATGGTCCCTAGAGATCATAATGTATGTAATCAAATGTTCCCTTCATGTTGTGAATGCCTTTGGTGAATTTAACTCTCTATACTTTCCAAAAATGTAGTGCTCGCTGAACTTCAATTTACTAGTACTATGTCTATCAAGAAGTCCTCTCATGCTATGTTCAGTCATCCGATTCTCACTCATATGCCCAAGACGCATATGCCGTAGTTTAGTAACATCAGCATTTGAAAAGTAAGAGGAGTAATAGCTGCATCACTTGTGATCGGGAACCCTGCAAGACATACAACTTGGCTGACTTTCTCGGCCCTTTCATCACAATGAGGACAAATTTGCTAACCTTTAAGACTCCACCTTCACTAGCGTACTTATACCCTTTTGAATCAAGAGTACTCAAAAAGATAAGATTTCCCTTCAAATCTGGAACACATCTCACATTACCAAGTGTCTTGACAGCCCCGTCAAATATTTGAATTCCGACTGTTCTAATACTAGCTATCTTATAATAAGCATTATTTCCTATTATCACAACACTGTTAGACAATATTTCATATGTAGAAAACTTATATTTAGGAGTTCTTATGATCAATTATGGCCTAATATCCTGTATATTTTGTTTGTAAGGTAAAACTCAATGATTAGAAGTGAAATTAAAAAAGAAGAACGAAAAATGACAAAATTCAAGTTCAGGACCAAATTGAAAGTTTCCCATGTTGATTTGAACCACAGAACATCGATTGAAGATCATATGGAGTTAATTGGATGAAAATGATAGATAAATGTTGAAAATTACACGAGAAAAGGACTTAATGGAATAAAGGATCAAAATCAAGGACGAAACACAACTTCTAAAAAATGCAGGTGTCCCATGGGTGAGATCCCTTTTCAAGAAACCCGTGGCTGTATTATTCAAGTGACACACAGGGTGACTCCTTCCTCGCTCCTATACGGTGAAAAATATTAGAATATGGGTTGTTTCATATTTTGAGTCGGCTACCTTTTGGAAACCAATTTCAATGTGAATTTTGACCTAATTTCACCCATATAAAATTAGAATGCGGGCAACACTTGAATAAACCTCACATATCATAATTTTCATCTTTTACTAAAATCAAATAGAGAAAAATCATCATTCTTTTGAGAGAATTAAAAGGTAAGTTACAAGAATTAAATCATTTGAAGATCCAAACTTGATTTTTAGGTAAAAAAAGAGAAGACGCAACTGGAGATTATCAAGAAACCATTGAAAATATTTAAGATTTCAAAATTTATCTTCTTCCTCATTTATCAATACCCGAGTGATATTCTATAAATTAAACATGATTTCTTGTAATTTTGCAATGCTAGGTTATATTTTTGTTTACTAAGATATAAATGAACCCTTATTATGAAATTTAATATAATTTTCATTATTTTGACCTCAATATGTGTTTATTTTTGGATGATTGTTATAAAATTTAATGCATTTTAATTACTTGATCATTAATTGGATAGAATTGTATATCTTCTTGTTACCAAGAGAGACGATGGGATAAATAACACTATTAACAATATTTGTAAGGTCCTATAGAGGATAAAAATATACCCTTATGCTTTGTATGATTTCAATAAATGTTCTAGGATTTTTAATGCATTCTTTAATATTCGCACTTTCATAAATATATATAAAGGTCACATGAGATGATATATTTAATTCTACTAGAGAGATTATAATATAATTTAAAAATATTGATTGACAAGAATGCATACTTATTGTCATGATATTGAATTTTATTAAAATGGAATAAAAAAATTGAAGTCTTAATAATCATCTCACCTAATTTTAGTGAAAGCTCTCATAAGTTGCTCATTAGAAAATTAGTTTAGTTAGATAAATTAGCTTAGAATTGATATTCAAATTTGGCTATTCGATATAAATTAATATTAATTGACACTAAATTAAATATATAGTCCTCGTGGGAACGATACTTTATTTATCACTTTATTATTTGTCAACGATACGATATCGTGCACTTATGAAATTTCATACAATAAAAAAGAAGTCCTGAATGAGATCCATATGAAACGTACAAACTAAAAATCAAGAACTCAATCCTTTCAAGATTTTGGAGTCACCATCAGAAATAACTAGACATTCTCCATCACTATGACCATCTTATGCAATATTGGCTTCACTTGAATTTTTTGATTTATTTCCATTTCGATTAGAAATAAATCTCTTATTCTTACTCTGCAAATTATAGCATTTAGATTTGATGTGCCCCTCTTTCTTGTAGTAATTGAAAGTTTTGTCTCTATTTTTAGATTTCGATCTATCTCTCACATCACTACCAAAATTCCTTTTGTGTCCTTCCACAAACAACAAGGCCCTCTGCCCGAGTCTCAGATCCAATCTCAAATGTCTTCATATTCTCCTTAGAGAACATAGCGGAATATACTTTATCCAAGGTAAGAGTGTCACGACTACACAAAATAGTTGCTCTGAAAGTCATATATGAAGAAGGCAGCGAATACAATAAAATCAACAATAAATCTTCTTCATCATACTAACCTCAATGGTCTATAGATTAGAGACAATTTCCTTAAAGATGGCTAAGTGATCTTCTATATACTTACGTTCTATCATACGATGTGAATATAGTCGTTGCTTCATATAAAACTTACTGGATAGGATTTTCGACATGCATAACTACTTCAATTTTAAGTATAACAAAGAGTTGGTTTTCTATTTTAGAACAACCTGTAGTATTTGCTTGATAGATGAAGATAAATTTTGGATAGGGTCCTTCGATCCTTACAGTTTTTTTCTCATGTGTCGAAGATGAAGACATCTTATCAAACCCTAATAGAGCATCACCTAAATCGATTAGCGTGAGCATAGACTACATGTAATGACCCAGCATCTATACTTAAACAGTTAACTTATGTACTATCTATTATGGGAGAGCCTGAACACATCTTATCCCTCACAGATTTCTGTCACGTCCCCAAAATTCGAATACATGACATTTTCCTTAGAGAAACTTAAATTGAATAATGGTACCAATTGAATCCATAGCGAAAATTTGGTGTTACGATTTAAAATTGAAATATCGTACTTCATAGTTACTAAATCTCACTCCAATACCAATTCGTTTCATAAAAAACACGAGAATAGGTAATAAAAAAATTAAGAACAAGAATACACAGATTTACATGAAAATCCTATACGAGAAAAACCATGGGCAAAGGAGGAGAAAATTGACAATATCAAAGATAAGTACAAGAGATGAGTGTGCTTTGAATGACTACTCCGAATATTATATCAAAAAATGCATCATATATGTGTGTGAGCGATAATAATAAAACATGTCCAAAAAATCCTCATAATTTTAGTTTTATCACATATGTCATGCCACAAGGTTTTCGGATCAGGCCAAACAGAATTTGGGTCACCGTATTCTAATAGATTTTCACTTATTTTCATTAATAACCGTCCAAACTAGAGTTTATCCTACAAAAAGTTACATTTAACCAAATTAAGTAGTAATTCTATTAAATTAACTCTCAAATGTTCACTTTTGATAGCCCGAATAAGTGTAACACATCACACTTCTCACTTTCGACACAATCGTGTGTTCAAAATCTTGGTATCATGGTTGATCAATTCAAGGAACTCTTATCATCTTTGAGTAAACTAACTACAATTAATTGTAAAAAACTTGTTCTTTAGCTCATCATGGCCTTTTAGGTATATTGACCTCATTTTAGACGGGCTATAGCTAAAAAAATATTTGATTAGATGTATACTACAATTGGTGGTGTAATCAGTTTTGTAACCAACAATTATCTTCTATCATCTAGTGTAGTGTAACATGTCACCCGAGTGCTAGAAAAGTCAAACGGCCTACGGGTCAGGGTTTACAGTATTTACTTGAAATACGTTTGGATAACGTCCTTTTTCGAAAAAACACTCATGGCGATCTTTGACCAGGCGGGAGTAGAGAAAAGTTGATCTGAGAGATCGACTAGAAGTTTGAGATATAACTACTTTCCTCGAAGGAAAAAAAAAATTATAAAGCAAATTAACTATAACTAATTATAGAAAAAATAATATTTAGTTTACGGAGCTAAAAATGGTCAAATGGTGAATATAATACGCAAAACAACAATTAAAGAAGGTTAATTTATTTTTAAACACGCAATGGGATGTCTCAGGGGTGGGTCGATACTGTCCCTTACATAAAATTCAAACAAGTTGCTCAATATATAACTAATTTTCTGGGTTTGTCTTTAACTACTTCTCAAGAGATTATGAGTGTGTTTGATGCATATTTTTTTAGGAGAGAAAGTAATTTTTTTTTTTTTTGATGTAATGATGAATATGTGATTGAAAAAGAAAAAAAAGTTATTGATGTGATGAAAAATATTATTTTATTGAAGATTCTGTGGTTGAAATGAGTAGAAGAACGAGAATGTGACTCAAACAGGGGCTATTTATGAGTTCGTAAAATTATTAGGAACTTTTGAAAGGAATTGTATTAGGTTCGACGATATTTATAGATAATAGAAGGGTATTACTTATGAAAATGTTAAATGAAATTATTGTTTAACTTTAAATTAAAAGAAAAGCGAGCTTCTAAGTAATTTTTTAGCTTAGCTAAACACAGTCTATAGATGCACTGCCTACTTCTTACCATATCCCTATCAGTGCATTTTTAGACCTACTTCGTTCCATCAAATGTCTTCCGTTTATTTTTCCCGTAATCCGCGGAGTATATTTCATTTTTTACTTTTAGTATATCGAATAGATAACCATTGATCGTTTGATTTCCATTAAGTAAACGGGATCGTGAGCAAGTAATATAATAGTGTGTAGAGTGTCGAACCCACGAGAATTACGTACTCAATCGAGTTAAAATTAATAGCAACATTAATTGAATAGCAAATAAGTTTTTAGTTTCTATACCAAGATCTAAATTATAAATTAAACTAAAAATAATAATTTAACTGATTTTTCAAAT
>CAIGRK010122553.1:0-11699 GCA_903798315.1 Fraxinus greggii
TGAAAACAAACATATTATTATTGTGATCCGACAACATGATTTTAGAAAATATCAGATGTTCTAATCCAAAACACCCGGCTTCATTCCTTAATACTTTGAGGAAGGGTTTCAAGCGCAGGAAGAAGAATAGGAATAGGTGATTCGTGGGTATCCACTTGGAAGAGACGTGTGTAGAAAATAGTGAGACTGAGACAACATATCTTGATAGAAGATTGTGAGTCTACAAGTACAGCAGAATTTGAAAGCTACATGAGGTGGATCAAGAGGTCTAGTGGGGTTGGCTGCACAGTATTTACGGTAGCAGATCGTAAGGCTGGAATGAGCAACAAATCTTGGAATTGCAGGGTTTACAACAGTTAGTGAAATTAGTTTGAAATTGAACTGTAACCCATATTATCTATAGTGAAATTAATTGGCTCGGTCCCAAAGTTTTTACCTAGTTGGGTTTCTCCGTCATCAAACATTGTGTTATTTATTACTTTCCAAATATTACAACTGCGGTAATTTAATTTAGGAAAATTGGATTGTATGTTTAACCATTTAGAAACTAATTAAAAGTGACTTGTTGCTTTAATTAGCATTATTCCGCACGTAAGGTCAAACTTAATTAGTAAACTACGAACTTTCAGAATACTGCTCTAAATAAATGAGATTGACATGTATAAATCAAGGGGTAACACGGCACGGTATGGATTTGCCACACCCTTTTCATCCTCTAGCCTTAGCACGAGTACTTGATTGGAAGATATGTGCTCTGAAAATTCTAGTTGTTGTTGCTGTAAGGTGGATCATAACTAACAAAGTTCATAATTCACACAGAGCTAACTAAATACACTGTTACAGGGTAATGCCCTTGAACCAAGAATGGTGCTATAAATCTGCAATTTAACAGATTTCAACATTTCTATTTCTGCTCAGGTTTTCCTATGCAATACACTCGTGGCTACAGATATTCTATTCGTGTTACCAATCTACAAAATTTTCGGACCAAGAGAAGAAAAGTTACGAGTCAGTTTCTATGATTAGTTCAGCAGCAGAGGCCATGGTACGGACTCCACCAACTCCAAGCAAAGCAAGTGCAAGCTTCTCCTCGTTCCACCGTCTCAGCCCCTGACTTAGTCTTGTCAACACCTCGACATCCACCTCAGATATCCATGCCGGTGTGCATCTGACTATCAAACTCAAGAAACAGGAGACGTATGCACGCCAAGTGGCTGGATCACAACCAAGTGATATCTGTCCATCAATGGCATTAGCCATGAATTTCATGTGACATCCAAGAGCTATTGGACGATGCCTCGAAGCTGATGATGACGAGTTCACACCCCAGATAAACATTCCAGAAAGCCCGGCTAAATATGCTAGCGCATACCCTTTGAGCATCTGAAAGATTCCACTTGACTCCCCTTGTTGTTCGTACTGATGAAAAGACATAAACCAAGAGGGAAGAGTTTCCTTTATTAACGACTGCAAGAGCCCTGGGCCGCCGGTTAAGAAAATTAAAGTAGCCCCAAAAGAAGCTGCTAGTTTCACTTTAATTATAGCTGCAGCAAGTGAGAAGTGCCCATATTTCATTCCATTTTTTGCTTTCTTCAGCTCTTCAAACCTTGCAATGTCTTTCACAGTGTGCATCAATATTGTAATAATCTCTTCTCTTAAAAACATAATGTCCCTAATTGATCGGTAAACACGCAGATACAGAATCCCTGGTGCAACGGGAGAGATTCCACCTTTAAACTGGGATCCAAATCCATGGCCAAGAAGCGCTCCAATGCCACCATTGCTTGAGATGCAGGTACTGCTCAAACCAAGGGTGGAACTGAAGCAGCTTCTAAGAAGCTGAATTACA
Organism: Fraxinus greggii; assembly: GCA_903798315.1. NCBI lineage: Eukaryota > Viridiplantae > Streptophyta > Magnoliopsida > Lamiales > Oleaceae > Fraxinus > Fraxinus greggii. The sequence continues at coordinate 1,850 of CAIGRK010122553.1, forward strand.
GCATCATTGTTGTGCAGGAAGACGGTACGAGAGGCTGAAAAAACGAGGAAGTCACTCCAACGTTTCACTTTTTGGGTCCACAAGGAAGCGACTATCGGCATGCATGGCCACGGGCAACCTGCTGCAAGCGACTCCAAAGCTGGGCCCGCCAGATCAAGGAAACGCTGCGAGGATTTATCGAGTTTATAGGTTATCGTGAGGCTGACAAATGCTGCCAATGGTAATGGAAGCACAGCCGGAGAACTTTCTCCTACAGAAAGATAAGTTTTGCAAGATAATGATGTATTAGAATAAAATAAAATAACGAAAAAGAGATTACAAGTTAGAAACTAGAAGGTAAAAGACACAAAGCATCTCTAAGACTCTTAACATTTACTTTTGACTACATATATGTTCCTTGCATGCCCTTCCAAGGATGCACAAAATCTGTTTCATAAAAGTAAATGGTTTAAAGCATCATCCTCCAGAGCATGTTTGGCTAGGCATAAAACAAAGTAAAAGTTAATATTTAAGTATTTGTTTCCATGGATATGTTACTTCAATTCTTTCTTATGTTGAAAGTAACTTAACCTTATTGTCAAAATATGGAACTTACTGATCTTCAACCTCAAACAATCATGTTGAGCTTTTACGGGCATGCACATCTTTCAAAATAAAAAACAGACCTGTAGTAAGACTGGGGATATCAACACCAGTAGCAGCTAGTATTTTCTTTATCTGTTCCTCAACGTTGGAGAGATTCGCAGCGGGACTGGGCCAATCTGTTCCATTCATAGAAACTGATTTCCAAACACCACGAGTTACTTCAGCTGAAAAATAACTTACAATGGTTGCCAGAGTAGCTGGAAGATAATCAGCCAAGTCTTTTAGCCCTATAATGAAACAATGTTAAAAAGATAAGCAGAAGACTACTAAAAGATTGTTCACTCCAAGCAATTATATCAAGCATATATGTGATTCTCCTTCCATCAACATCAACTTAACCGTATGGTTGACATTTTTTGAGCCGTGAAATGGATCAAATATCTTACAGAAGTCCTCCAGCATGCACATCAAACTAACCTGTGCAGAGTTCGCGGGGAGACAATTTTCCATGGGCACATGCTGTTAGAGCAGCATCTGCCACAAACGGAACAGCTTCAAGAATATCCCAAGCAGGTAATTTAGGCCTTAAATTGTCTTCAATTCCAGCTCCAGAAGAACTGCTGCTTCCCGATGAAATTGAAATCACAGATGGGCTTCCTCTATTGATTTTTCTGAACATCATGTTGAGCAATGCATCGACTGTTTGATGGACGGGAGTCCCATTGACAAGACCAGAGAGGGGCGAAGCTATGCATGCCAAATGTTGTCTGTACCATGCTTTAAGTTTTGGAAATGAGTCAACAAATATAGGTTTAGGAGACGAAAAACTCGCAACTCTTGCAAGTCTCCTTCTATTCTGATCCTTGAGTAAATTTTCAGAAGATACAAAGTGGGAATTTCGCACTAGTAAGAGGTATTCGGGAGTGAGTTGAGATCCAACTGGAGGTATATCACCAACTCCATATTCAATAGGAGGATGATTAAACCGCCAAAGTTTTAGAAGAAGAGAGAATGCATTCGAAAACACAGCATGGGCAGATATCTCTTCTCCTGTTGTCAGAACCCATGAGATGTTGGGAACACATGACCCAAACACCTCGCAGATTGTCATTAATGAACCAGCAAGCTGTGGAACCTGGAAAAGGTTAACAATAATGGTATAAACTTTCCAGCAAGTTCATGATGATTTCCTATTCCTCTTATTTTTCATCTCAGAAACTCATGGCTTAAATGTGTGAAAAACCAAAAATAAGTAATGGCTTCTCTTCAAATTTCATTAATCAAAGAAAAGGGACTTGAGAAAAAATATTACAATTAACTTGTCATCTCTTATGACCTTTCTGTGTGAAACTTCAAATGTATCACTGCAAGCATCTCAAAACCAATAAATAAATAAACCAAATGAATTAAAGAACAACCACTTGTTTTATGAGAAAGATGTGTCTTATAATTTGAACAATTTCCATACACTGGACTAATGAATATAGAGGGTACCCTCAGTAATCCAAGAACTGAGCTACACGTGTGAAACCATCTTTCTCATGCCTCTGAAAGAAATTAAGAAAATATTTCGCTTTGTAAAAGTGAACCTACCAAACCATGCAGTGAGAAAATCTGGACACAGTCCACAGGTGCTATCCCAACAAGGAGTAAGTTCAGCATGGGAGCATAACGTATCAAATAGCTGTTACTCCCAGAATAATCAGCAGGAACTGGCGGAGACAATAATCTAGTTATAAAGTAAACAGTGTGTTCCTGCATGATAATGAGCTAAACATAATTAGATAACTAGGAGGTTTTTCCACCAAAAAATATAAAACATGCAAACTTTATAAAAATGAATATCTAGTAAAACTAGTTTCAGGAAATGATTTCGAGTAAAGCTTGGTGGAAACTTAACAAAAACTGCTAGTCGTTTGGTACCTGTATATTCCATCCACGAATCAAGGAAGACCCAGTTAGGATCGTGGCAGCAGCTATCCTTTCATCATCAGATCCTTTGACTGCAATCTCGAAGATTTTCTCGATCTCTGCTAAGCTTCCATGACATCCATGAGCTTAAATTCAGTTCTTTACTCTTTTCAAAATCAATAAAAATGAGCATCTGATATACCTGGCTTAAGGAAACAAAAAGGTTCAACTGAAGACCAGGCCACAATCTAGTAACAAAGAATGGACACTTATGGTTATGGACAGGAACCTAATGCATCTACGGAGCCACTGCTTACAAGTGAAAGTATTCCTAACATTTAGGCTGGCAGCAGAAGCTTTTAATGTTGCTATCATATGTTATATGTTTGTTGGTAAGATCTTAAATACGGTTCTCATGGCTGGTTATTTGCATTTGTTAGACTAAGTAACCTGAAGATTTATCCAGTAATCCATCACACTCCCACCCAATTATAGTATTTTGAAAATCGTTGTGCTACAAACTCATAGCTATACATCAGACATCAGTGCCTTGTCAATCATTAAGTAATATACTCCGCAGTGGACAATGATGCATTGGTGCTTGACATAAAATTCCACGATAAAGAAGTAGAAAGAGACTGAAACTCTCATAATCAATAGAAGAAGTTCACTAATGTTATTGCATGCATACCTTGAAGCAGGAGTTAAAGCTAAAGCATTGATCAATACTTGAGTAAGAGACGACCCCTTCATGAATGATGACCAACCAGGCACGTGAGTGGGAACATTGTGAGGCAGTTTGTTGATATGACCATTTACGTAACCCGGCCAGAAATAAGCCGATGTGTCCAATAGATTTCTAGCAATGCATGCTTCAACTATTAAATGATGTAGGTTACCAGCTGCCAAAACAAAAACAGGAACTAGTTACATAACAAATGGAGAACAAAACCCATAAACTTTAAATTTCCAGTTTCAAGGCATTTACCTCATCACCAGAAGGAATAAATTGATTTAGAGTTCCATTTTTTATGTTTGTACACAGTGATATGTATAATAAGTACTCTACAGATCTCTACATCCATCAACCCAAGTTGTGAAGAATCGGGAGGGATTCAAAAAGCTTTACACATGAAATGATTTACCAATCACCAAAACACCGTTATGCTAGAGTTCCAAATAATCCATCTTCTCAACCCGACTTATGGCTGCATATTGGTGAATGAGGATCAAATGTCCTTCTCTTTTTGATTGTTACTTCTCTTGTTAAAAAATGGGGAATAGATATAAGTTTTTACTTAGAAAAATAGAATTGAGTGGTACTTACAGCAGTTAATTGGCATATCGTCTATGCTGATGCACTCAAAATATGCACTGTCGACATGGATGCCTGATATGAACATCATTGCTTTTGCAGCAGCCTGATTGGCTGCAGGGATAACTGGCTGAGGTGGAGTTAGCAAGCTCTGGTAACCACGTAGATTCTGTAAACTATATATCAAATCCATGCGACGCTTCCCGGGAACTTGATGTTTGCTGACTATACCACAAGCAATCTCATCGGTCGAAGCAGTTTCCTCTTCCTCAACAAGGTCAGCTACTACAAGAGTTGTGATCGATAATAACATGCACATGCAAGAATCTAGGCGGGGCATAGGTCCCTCAATTGGATCCCTTTCCTGGAATTTAAATGTTATCAGTTATCAAGAACAACAGACCTGTCCAATACTAGATAGTATTAAGGAGAAGCAGCTAAAATCTTATTTAGTACATTGTTCACTCATGTCTAATACTGCCTACCGAATACGCACTAAAGGTGAGTATCAGAGCTCAGTTCTTACCCTCTGTACAAGGCGTAGAGCAGCCATCCAAAGTCCCAAAAAGACTTCATGCCAAGAGGTCGCATTAAATGCATGAAGGGATTTGACTAAACCTACAAAATATAAATCACAGATTCCATTTTACTTCCCTATTTTTTCCTTAAAGAGATAAAGGCTATAAAATGACTTTACCAGTTATGATTTCAACTGCACCAGTTGCATTAAACTGTGAAGCGTCCATAGCATCTTCTAGAAGCATATCAAGAGGAAGCCAAAGAGCAGAATGACTAGTCCCTGGACAGAAACCGGCAGAAGTACCCAAAAGCCTGGATTGTTCTACAGCATGGAACTCTTGCAGGGAACTTCCCCAGAAATGCTGAGACAGAATTTTGCAACTATCTGATATCAATTGTTGAAAAACCTTCCGTGTTGTAACTATTGAATTCCTCAAAGCCGATGAATTTTCTACAAGCAAGTGTATTCTCTGGATAAATTTTCCCCAGTGAGTGAACCTGATGAAGGGGCAAAAATCATTATTCAATCATATTTCTCAGAAAAATCGAAGAACAAGACTGAAGAATCAAGTGAAATAAAATTTATATATAAAGAATAAGATTATGGACTCTTCCCAAAATATACGCAGATATACAGTTGGTTTTGGCTTTACATTATTTATTCAACCGCTGCAAAGCTATAATCAATTTCCAGTCACTTCCACTTCGGCATATACAGAAAACTCCAAGTTAAAATCAAAACAAAAACACAAAATTTAAAAAAACCCATAAAAAGGACTGAAGTTCTGACATGTTTTGGCGTGCCAAGTACAGAATCCTGGAAGTTACTTTATTTTGCAGAAACTGCCCAATCAACTCTACAGACATGATGGTATTAAGAGTCAGTAATCTCTCTTTATGTTCGATCCTTTTCTCATCAAAATTATTAGGGCTATCTACTTCCATTTCTTGAGGTTTGGTAGGCCATATAGAATTCTCTGGTGTAAGATGTAGCAATCCATCATCATCTAGTGATGCATCGACTAACTGCCAAATAATTGAAAAGACAAACTGGACCAAAAGAGCACCAGCTTTGTTGGATCTCACACCAAATATCCGAGAGAAACGGATGTTAGCATCTAAGGAATTCATGATCCTGCACAAAGACAACATGATAACTGCAATACATCAAATTTAGATCAAATTCCACAGATAATATCAATAGTTGAAGAGGCACGTCAATTAATCATCTTAGTCAATATTAATGGTAAGCAGAAATAACAAAAAGAACCAAAAGGAAGTCCTTAACCAATAGGTTTAAAGTAATCACACATACGGGAACAGTATAAGATACAGAAAACTTAAGTATGCAGGAAAAAGCGCCAAGGAAAATCAAATGCCCATTTCTGATAGTGAAAGCCATAGCATGAGATTAAAACTATGTTGACAAAACTAAGTACTCACTTCTCATCATGAGGCAAATTTGTATAATCTTTAAGAGCAAAAGCATGCCGCTTAAGGAGTTCCATATAAAGCCTAAATGCTGCTGGACAAGAACGCCGATACGGGATTACCCTGGAAAAGGTTAAGAAACAGAGAATACAATGAAATACTAATCAAGATGGAAAATAAAATATTGGTCTACAATGAAAGCTCGCCACCACATAATCGAGACTCGCCATCCATTTCAAATATTTTGTTAAACATTATTTCCCTGTGATGTGTGTGCAAACACAAACCAGAATGCAAAAAACATGTATTAATCAATAATGACTTAGTACTAGAAGAACCATTTGGAAACTATCCATTTATCTCAATGAAAATCAGAAAATAACAAATGGTAACACCTCTTGAAAGATAAGAACAATCACTAGATGCCAACAAGAAAACATATACGCACTTAAAAGATTGGCCAAGTCACCTTTCAAAAGATACCCGAGATCATTCAAGTGAACAAAAGATATAAAATTATAAATTAAATATTTCAAAAATATTCATGAACAAAGAAAACAGTAAAGATTCAGATCACATAGACAGACTGAAGGTATGCATTCAACTCCAGAAATTGACAGCATTCTTATAATTCAATAATGAACCAACAATGTGGGACCGACACACTGAAATGGAAATTAAATTACATCAATAGAGAGAAAGTTGTTACAAAATACTCGGACACCATCATCAATCAATAACTATAAAGTAGGTAGATTCAATAACAACTAAAAAGTTGCACAGAACAAACAGGTTACAAAACAGATTTTCAAGAACAAGTGGAACTAAAGATTGAATTTTGAATCAACCCACCTGATAAAACTTGCTTCCCAAAGAAAAATATAAGGTCAAAAGAATTGTATACGACAGGGCAGAAAAGAACTAGACTTGTGGAGAGCAAGCAAAAAGTCGGAACTTCAAAACAAGCACATATAACAAAAGCTCTAATTGATCCTCCAAACATCTCTCTTTCACACAGAAGAAAGGCCGATCCATAGTCAGTGGAGATAAATGTGCCAAGTGATTAGACTCTATAAACTCCAACAAACACGAAAAGAATATAACATGTGGAAAAAAAAAAAAGCAGAGAAGAGGGACCTTATTGAGAGCAGGCCAAGAACAAGCAGAGGAGGCACAATCTTGAGAACCAAGGCTTTCTCCAAGAACTTCCATGCAATGGGCGTATTGTTTTCCCAACAAATGTGTTGTACCAAAAGGTTGGCTAGTTCAAGCGAAGGCAAAGACACCCCAGCAGAATTCAAGTTTGAAGAAACTTGTATTGCCCACAAGAATGGGTCACTGCCCTTTTCTTGGGCCACTTTGGTTATCTCCAAAACACTGTCCCATGGGCTGTTGTGCAACACCTCCATTATTACTCTCACATGGTCATCATCCTCTCTGGATTCTGTGCTTTAAGTTCAAACGGCTGTGTATCTATGTATTTTAGGAAGGTGGGTGGGGGTTGGTGTTGGACTTGGTCCTGGGATGGCCGGTACTGGTTTGGAATGAACAGAAAAGGCCTTTGTAGATTGATTTTGATCTAAAATTGTGGAAGTCAAACGTGAGCTTAAGAGTTTAGATAAAATCAAGAAAAAAATTGAGGGACAGACATGTTAATTATTATATTTTGCTTATGTGGATCATCTTTTGTTTAAGGTTTATTAAAATGTTAAAATATTTTCCGAATCAAGAGTATGCATCCGGGTGAAGCGGTACCATATTTATTTAAAGCTAGCGAAAATAAATAAATAATTTTGCATCTAGAGCATGTATGAAAAGCCTTATTTGACGAGATTACATAATATTACAAATAAAATGTTAATGTTTTTACATATTTATCCTATCTAACAATCTGCTAAATATGTATTTAGGGTCTGTTTGATTGCAATGGTGAAAAATTGATGGAAAGAAAATGAATTTCAGGGAAATTAATTGTCTAGAACCTGTTTTGTAGGGAATTGTTAATTAATTGTATTTAATTAGTATAATTTTCCACTCGGAAAAATTTTGAAATTTTGAATCTTTTTATTCACGTTTAGCTTTATTTTACATGGAAATTGTCCATTAAAAAAAAATTTTTTTTTACAATTGGTTATAAAATTTGTTATCATTGCCAAAAAGAAAAAAAAAATAAAATAAAATAAAAATTGCTCGAAAACTATTTTTTTTATCAAAGTTTAGTGTTCGTTTAGCTTCGTTTTACATGAAAATTGTCCACTAAAGTGAATTTTTTTTACAATTGATTATAAAATTTATTTCCATTGCAAAAAAAAAAATAGGCAAGAAGTTGGAATTCCTTTGCCCACCAGAAAAATGGGAAAAGAAATTCCCTCATTTTGGGGAAAAGAGGCGCGTGGGTTGGAGGGTTGAGAAAACTTTTTCCATGCCAAATTTTGGCTATCAAACATGAGAAATATGTGGAAATGGAAATTTTTTTTCCATTTTCCATGGAAAAAGATTGGTATCAAACAAGGCATTAGTGTCATATGATGCACAGTACCCAATTCGTTGAGGTCGTTGTAAAGTCGGAAAATTAATATAAGGAAAATGGCAGCATCGGTTTCTGACATTTTCAATTTTTGTAGTCTTTGCCTTAACATTCATTTTGTGTCAGCGAAAATTTCTAACATTTTATAAATATGCATTTGGAGTCCAAATGGATGGAAAACATCAATTTGACCCTTAGTTGATCAAAAAAGTCAACATTTGATTAATTTTGACCAAATTGAAATGGGCAAAATGGTAAATTTAAAATTATAACATAAAATAAATAAATAAAAAACCAATCCTTCACCCCCAGCCTATCCCCTACAGCTGAAAATCAACCACCAACACCGGCCGACACCACCTCGATTATATTCTTCCCCAACACCCATTTACGCCCACACCCAAACCTCACCCAAAACTAAACCGTCGCCACCACCACCTCCACTACCATCTTATCCACTGTCAAATGGAACCCAAATAAAAAATTAAAATCAATGAATCTGTAAAAATCAGCCTCTCCATCGCTGATACCACCACCCAAACCATCAGATCTGCACATCATCGAAAAGCCCTCATTACCTTCTACACATCTCACCCAACTATCAGTCATAACTCCACCAGATGTCGCCAAAATAACCACCCAAAATCCCCACATCACGAACTCAAAAAATGCCTAGAACTCATCCTCTGATCGCAACCACCGTTGCGAACTATCACCAGTTGAATCCCATAATCTAGGCATCTATTTTGATGCTAGCATTTCAACAAAAAAGGAGACAAACAATTGATGCAACTTTTGGGATTTCAAATCCCGATCTTTGGGTGCGTGGGATTTGATTTCTGGGTTTGATAGAGATGAATTTGATTTCTAATTTTATATTGACGTTGATGGGTGTGAGTGGTGGTGAGTGGGAGTTGTGGTGGCGTTGGGGGTCGAAGGTGGCAGTTGCGACGATTTTCGGTATGTCACGTCAAAGAAGGAAAAACCTCATCAGATTTTGATTTGGGGGAATGGGGTAGGGTGGGGTTATATATTTATCTTTATTTTTTGGATTTTTAATTTAATTTTTTAACTTATTTAATATGACTCATATGAGGAAAATGAAAAGTACCATTTTGTCCCTTTAATTTGGTCAACAGTAATCAAAATTTGACTTTTTTGTTAACTAACGATCAAATTTACATTAATTTGGACTCCAACTGCATATTTACGAAAGGTTAGGGACCTTCAATGGCACAAAATAAATGTTAGGATAACGTCAATAAAAATTGAAAAGGTTAGGGACCGTTGCTGCAATTTTTCCATTAATATATTATGAACACATATGACCTATATCAGGTTATATATAATTATTTATAAGAGTTCAAAACATAGTAGAAGTTTCGCTTTTAATTGAGTATTTTATAAATTACTTTTTCAGTTTTTATTTTATGTTATGTTCTTGAATCAAAGTAATCTTTAAGGATCCGTTTGATTGCAAGGGTGAAAAATTGGTAGAAAGAAAATCAATTTCAGAGAAAGTAATTGCCTAAAAATTATTTTGTAGGGAATTGTTAATTTAG
>CAIGRK010122583.1:0-11825 GCA_903798315.1 Fraxinus greggii
ACGTGAACCGTGAGCACCGTTACAAGGCAATTTTGTCTTAAAGAAAGAATGAAAATCACTTGCCTCGGATTGCTCTTCTTTTTCTTCTTCCATTCTTGATTTTATTTTTTCATTTGTAGTTGTTATACTACATACTTCGCTCAATATTATTTTGTGTAATTACTCTACTGCGGATTACACTTCACCCTTTTGATTGCTTGATTTACAACAAACCTTTTACCCGCATACATATAGCCAACGTTACCAACAATTCTTTAGTTGAAATTGTGATGTCTTGGAACGCAACGCATAAGATCTCGCTCAAAACAACCTACTTTAATTTATCGGTTCATTTAAGACTCGAGAGTTTAAACAAAAGATTTCTATTCTATAAATAAAAAAGAGGCTTTATTTTATTTAATTATTTTCTTATTAACATGATAAATTTCTTAATTAAATAGATATTATAAGAATGGAGATCCACATGTGATGCTAACGCGATACATTACTGCCAAAAAGAGAAAAATTCGACCTTCAAACACATCAAAGATTTTAAAGGTAAGAGAAAAATTTTACGCAAATCAAGCTCATATATGACCATAAAGTCTTTAGCATTTTAAGCCTTCCAAAACTATGCCTTAGGTAGTCGAATCCTAAACCTAAGGACGTTTGTACAAGTTGTTTAGTCGTGTGTGTGGACACTCGGCACTAGAATTTGAATAGTGTCAAGATTTTCGATCTTTAATTAAGAATTTCTAGTGAAAATATTATATCGTCAAATCATGTGCATTGTTTTAAATTGAGTTAGAAAATGAATACTTTGATTTTCATTCAAGTAATGAATCCTACCCTTAAGAAGTTTAGAGACATTAAAGAAATCAAACTCAAATTGATTTTCCTTATTGTACCCTGATTGGATTCCACAATCTCTTGAAATCTTTTTCCTATCATGCCAGAATTTTTCTTCATAAAAAATGAGTCCTAACCTCCCTCATTTAGGAAAACAAAGAAACTATACGCTACAGGGTCCAAGCCTCCCTCATTTTTCAAGACTTTGATGTTCATTTTTCGTCCTTTTCTTAAGTCGGAAAATTACAAATGAGGAGCATTTTTAAATGATAGTTATCATCAATTTAAAAGATGAAAACTTTACTGTCAAGATTCGAAGAATGGATACACAGTGGTACTTATTGCAAAGATTATGGATTGCTGCTATAATTTTCCCTAAACTTGTAATAAGATTTATGTTTGGTGAAAATTAAAATTTAGATTTTAATCTGGGACCCTGTTTGACAATTATTATTTGAAAAAAAAATAGAGTTTTGAATAAAGATTTTTAGGAGAATGTTTGGTTAAAAATAGAAAAATAAAAAATTAGGTTTACATGCAAATATTTTATTGCGTAAATGTGTGATTAAAATGAATATATAAAAAATAGTTTAAAATAATAGTTGTCAAACAGAGATTAAGTTAAAATCAATAATTAATTTTAACCGTACAATTTATGGAACTCACAACATTTTTGCTACACATTTCATAAACTTTTATCAAAATCTACTAAATGTCTGATTTTAATCTCCCCTAAACATAGGCTATAATTAATATTAGACTCTTATTATTAATTTTTAATTTCTTTAACAAAATAATTTTAATTTTATAGGGCACATCCAATTTTCTACTCTATTTAAATAGTTTTCTCAAGTAAATTGAAGTTGGGATTCATAAATATCTATATATACATAAGCATATACATATTCACGCATTTATATACATAAATCGTTATGACAACAAGGTATTGACTAGTAATTATTTAATTATATGGACTTTTTGGCGGCTAGTTATCTATAGAGGGACGTTGACTAGTAACCACCACAATTTCTCGTGTAAATTAAGAAACTAAATTGTAGGTCTTTATGTGTCATATAGGTGTCAGCCAATGATAGATTTATAGGTCTGTTGTCTTAAAAAAAAAAAAAGGGGCAAAAAAAAAAAAACATGTAGTTTCACTGTACAAGAAAAGAAAAATACCAAAAATAATATTCCTACATTCAATGAAAGGAAGAAAGTGAGTAGACATTAAGAGATGAAAATCACTTTACAAAAAGTTAACTTTGCTTTTGCAAACATTGTTGTCATCTTTTATGAAATTGACATATATATAATATGAATAATGATGTGAAATTAACCATCGGATTAAAATATTGAAGTTATATAGTACAATAATGAATTATTTGATCAAATAAAAGAATAATAAAGATAAAAAAAATATAACAGAGCAATTAAGAAATTTTATTGACTCAATAATAATGGAGAAGAGAGAAAATTACAATCATATAACTTTAGTAATATATTTTCTTACATTATTAAATTATATAGAAGAACCTAATATTTATAAGAACTATGTAGTGGACGTCCAAACCCTCTTAGTTGAGTTGTTGATGAATTAAGATACCAAAAAATCGAGTCCAAAACAAAAAAATGAGAGAAAAACACGGAAAAACGAAATAGAACAGAACATGTGGCACTGCGGTGCCAGGCAATCTACTTGAAAAATAATTTTCTTTTTTTTTTTCCAAGTTGTTTTCTCCATCTCGAACTCTTCTTCAAATCAAATACCAATTTCTAACTCTCAATAGTCTTTCAAAATAGAATTTCAACTTGACATAGGACTCCAATAACATTTCAAACTTGAATTCTTCTTGACGTACACTTCAATTAAAATTCTTCAATTACTTCAACAAGGAATTCGGATCACACCCAAATTCTAACAAATAAATAGATGATCATTAATATGGTTGTCACATATAACAATTTCGTATAATTTTCGTGGAACTGAAATCTTTTAAACAAGCACATAATTGATCATGGTTATTCATATATCTACTGGTGTTATAAACTAGAAAGAAAAAAGACTAAAATAGAGAAGTTGATAGATTTGTGCGTGTTTTTTTTAGAACTAAAATCTCATATTTTTATGAAAGAATTAGGGCTAAGGGATACAATTTAGGATTGCAGGGGTATAGAGCTCATTCACTAAAAAAAAACATATAATTTACAACACTTCCCTAGAATGACACATTAAAAAATGTCTACCTTGTTAAAACATTACCAAAAAAAAATTAATGGGACAAAACCTGAGCAAAAAGGTAAGAGTATACATGCTCCTCTTAGTTTCAATAAATGAAAATTATTGTATCAAGTCATCCGTATTTTGTACGTCAATGACTTCAATATTGTAATTCTAGTTACGCATGTTTTGCATTGTCTTGATATAACCTTCGAGCAATATCGTCTTCATAGATTAAATCTTTATTTATCTTTAGTCACATAATAATCTGTTGAAAAATAGATTGTGTTGTTGCTCTCTTCGAGAGTCTTATACAATTTATAATATATAATTGTATTATTCTGAAGGTAAATGTCTTATAGGTTGTATTATACAAAAAATATGTCTCGTTAAAATCTTATTAGAAAAAATTCTGTAGAAAAAATCTTAATGAAGAAAAACAATACATAATTCTTCGAACGCTACAAAAGTTGTCTCACTAAAAACCTTAATAGAAAAATCCGATAGGACAAAACATTGGTCAAGAGAAAAATAGTACAATACGTATTTACTCATCTCGTGATAATATCACTTAAATTATAAACTTCAAACGTATAAAATATTTCAATGATAACATTAATAGTCATGCCAAACAAGTTAAATATAATTGTGTTTCAAATTTCGTGCATCATCTGGATGACAAGATATGGACTTGTGGTTGCATATACCTCTATATTTGCTAAATTTATTATGTTAAGAGTCGTGCATTATATACTACGACTTCAATTTTCTCATTTAGTTTTCATATAAGTATACATCTTTTGATTTTCGGACTGCAGGTTCAGAAAATTCAAGTTTCTCTAATAAATTCAATTTTACTAGAATTACGTCCTTTTATTTTGTTAATTATTTTTTCGATTTATATCATTCCTTAAACAGAAATTAAAAGTACTTTGTTGTCAATAGTAATAGTTAAGAAATAAGCCATTGCTTGAGCCATGTGTTTGTGCAAAAATGTATTTTGGAATTATAATTTTTTGGAGAATATATGGTTAAAAGATAAGGAAATATTTTCGATTTACGTGTAAAATTATTTTATAGGAGAATATATTGTTGTAATTGAGTTTTAAAAAAAATAAGTTTTTGATAAAATGGGGACCAAACATAGGCTCAATTTGAAGGCACTTAACAAATATTAGGGTTAAACCATTTATTGCCATCACAACTAACACTTATTGAAAAGTTGAGATTTAAGCTCACTAACATTAATAAGGCATACTGTCTCGATTGTATGATCTAAAATTATGCTCATGATTTAAAATTTAAACTGTAATTCTTCAAACTTCATGTTGCGAATACCATGTAATCATCTAGTAGATGTATCAAATTTATTCGATATAAATGATATCTAAATAGTTAACATGGAGGATGACGGGGCCTCTTTTATCACCCTAATTAAATTTTAAACATATAGAGAATCAGTCCATATATAGCCAGTGATAATTAATTACCAATTTTTAATAAAGAGAATAAATATCATATGGGAATTCATTGGATTGGAAAATCTTCTAATTCTCCGTTGAATGTCCATTGAATTCTTAATTTTGTATTATTATTGATCAAACGATGGTCCATCTGTCATGCCAAACAATAATACATTTAATAATTGAACTTATAGTTCAATATAATGTTTACTTTAATTGTACATACACCTTAGAAACTTAGTACGTTTCTGTTTCATTTAGTAAATAATAAATTACTATCAATAGTAAAATTTTATTCTCATACATAATGCAGTATTGACTCTTCTATAGTATCAAAATAATATTCTTATGAAATATTGATAATACTTGGTTATGATTATTCATAAGCAATAGAACAATATTTTTTTAGGAATATTAATACATTTAAATTAATCATAGTATTTGTCTAAAATATTAATATGTATAAATTTGTCTTTTTCAAGAATACAATAAGATATTCTCAAGAATACTAATATGTAATATTTTTTCGTCCTCTAGAATAAAATATCAATATTTTTTCTGGGATATTAAAATTTTTATGTCATGCTCTTCATGAGCATATAATATTCTTTCTGAAACATTTGTATAAAGTGGGTTGTATTTCTTCTAGAACATCAACATTATATTCATTTAGTACAAATGCAATTTCTAGTTATGTTTCTTCATGAGCACTACTTAAATCAAAATATTTAACTGATCTAAAAACTTCACAAACATAATATATAAGGGAGTGTTTGATTACATTTATTTTCCATAGAAAATGTCAGCTTCCCACCCAAATTCTTACTTTGACGTGTTTGAGTGTTATTTTTTTCCATGAAAAATATTTTTCAACTTTTAAAAATATTCCTAATTTTTCTTGTTTTTAAGGAAAACATTTTCTCTGGGGGAGTAAATTTTTTATTTCCTCAAAATAAGGATAATATTTTCTTTTCTACAATAAATTTTCTATGATAATCAAACACACTTCAACAAAAATAGAAAAAACTTTTAAAGAATAGACTTACTTGAATTTGAAAGATTTAAAAAACTTTGAATAGCTGGTAAATCTCATATTCTTTAAATATATAAATTTGAAAAAAAAAAAATTGTAGTACTTAAAACTTCGCTACTGCTGTTTTTCACAAATGAAGCGTTTCATTTTGATAATAACCTTTGGATTTAAAAAACAGTGAGTTGTAAACATTTTGTCCAAATCTCACGAGGATCGGAACACGAAATGCTGAGATGTCAAAGTTTGATTATAGTTGTTGTAGGCTATTTAGATTCTGTAAATTTTTTGCACTATTGATTTCTAATTTTTCTCTATCTGCTAATTAGACTACCAANAAAAAACTTTGAATAGCTGGTAAATCTCATATTCTTTAAATATATAAATTTGAAAAAAAAAAAATTGTAGTACTTAAAACTTCGCTACTGCTGTTTTTCACAAATGAAGCGTTTCATTTTGATAATAACCTTTGGATTTAAAAAACAGTGAGTTGTAAACATTTTGTCCAAATCTCACGAGGATCGGAACACGAAATGCTGAGATGTCAAAGTTTGATTATAGTTGTTGTAGGCTATTTAGATTCTGTAAATTTTTTGCACTATTGATTTCTAATTTTTCTCTATCTGCTAATTAGACTACCAATGATATTTCATACATATCAATGCTTATATTTATTCGAGAGCAATAATACAATATTTTTTGAGAATATTATAACACAGAATGTTATGTTTTTCAAAAGCAATAATTAATATTCTTCTTGAATATTAAAATAATAGAAAGTTACTTTTCTTCAGAAACTACAACTCAAGGTATAAGTTGTTTAATTTGTGATTCTTCAAAAACACTAATAAATTATTATTAATAATAGCATAATATTATTATTAAACCTTAAAATATTCTTCTAGAATAGTTATAGATTTGTGAAGTGATTTTCCTCAAGTAGACAACATATTTTCATAAAGTTTGCATAAAAATTGTATCTTGAACATATTATTTTCTTCGAGATATGTGCTACGTTTAGAGCACACAAAAATATCATCATCACCATCGTCGTCGTCATCATCATCATTATCATTTTTGTGTAAAAAATGATGTTATTATTGCTTCTTCAAAAGCAATTTATCAATATTCCAGAGGAATATTGAAATTATAATATCACGTTTCAACAAGATTATCGACATGGAATTCGTCTAGAATATGATATGCCAAAAATTATAAATTTTCAAAAGTAACAATACAATATTGTTATTTATGAATTTGTACTACTTCAGGAGCAACAAAATAATACAAATATAAAATTTCTTCTCAAGCAATGCTACAATATTCTTCTAAAATATTAATTTAGGTACAAATATTATATTCCTTTTCAAGCAAGGGTACAGTATCCTTTTGGAATATTATTAAGGGCGTGTTCAGTAGAGATTAAAATCGGATTAAAATTGAAAAACTAGCCGTTATTGTTGACTTTTATTAGATGAAGGGAATTCAATAACGGCTATATTTTCAATTTTAATTGACTCTTGATCTCTACCGAACACGCCCTAAATATTATTATGTATAAATTTGTGCTTCTTCAAGGACAAGAAAATAATACAAATATTATATTCATTTTCAAGAAATGGTACAATATTTTTCTTGAATATTGATTTAGATTGTTTCTTTTCAAAAAAAATAATAATACTCTATTATTCTAAAATACTGTACATGAATATTGAAATTAGTATAGTAAAATCGATATAATCAGATCGAATAACTATACCTCTTTGTTATGTAATTTAAAATTAAGAGAATACTGATTTTTTCTTTGAGCAGAAAAAAGAATTTCTTTGCAAATTCAATTTCCTACAACTTCTTGTATTTTTTTGATTGAACGAAAAAAAAAATTGTCTACCTCAACTGGATAGAGATTTATAAGAAGGAGAAATAAATTTTGCTAACTCAATTGGCTAAGACTTCTTGCTGATAACTTGTTATAAACTAAAGGGAAAGAGTGTAAAATAGAGAAGTTAATAGACTTGTTTGTATTTTATTGACAAATAAAGTCCCAAATTTATATGGAAGAATTAAGGCTACAAAAAGTACGATAATAATAAAAATTAGGGTTGTAAGGGGTATAATAATAATAATAATAATAATAATAATAATAATAATAATAATAAAGAGTAAAAGTCAAGATCAAATTAAAATAACCATTCACTATATCGAGTTTTTTGTAGCTCTTCTAATTGGCCTAAACCCCTTGTGGGTGCACGCAATACTTTGGATGTGCTTTGCCAAAAAAATATCTTAGTGTCCAACTTAACCAAAATTTGCAACTTGAAATATAGATGAAAAAACACATATTCATGCATAAACAAATGGTGGTTGTGAATTTACGGTAACTCATAAAAGACCAAAACTTGTGAATTACTGTTGAAAATAATAGTTGTCATACTCTTGAGTATTTCTTTAACATGTATTAATTTTGTTCATTATCTATCAAGTCCTTTTCTTAAGGTCCTCTTAATTATTTTCGTTTTATAGTTAGGATGTATCTCTCTCCTAAATTTGTAATTTACTTTTATTACCCAAAAAAAAAATCCACCTAGTGGTGGTTAGATAGAAAATTCACTCAAATATCTGAGGTTTGTTTGACAAAGTTTTTGATATAATTTATATAAGATTCTGATAAAAATTAACGAAATGTTTGGTTGAAAATTAATAAAAGTTATGAGTTCCATAAAATATGTGATTAAAATTAAAATTTGATCAATTTAAAAATTGATACAATTTTAGCAAACAAGTCGTTTTTCCAGCACATAACAACATATCACAAGTTGAAAAAACTGTCCTAAAAAGTCCCTCTTGGATTTTGGGAATCAAGAAAGGAGATTTGTTCTTTACGTTTACATATGTATGAATTAAAATTATGTAAAAAAATTGTGTGTACCTGTTTCCCCAGTTGAAATCGAGAATAAGCCTAAAAAAATAAGTCCCCGTCTATTGGAGATTAAAATCAGATTTTTAGTAGATTTTGATAGAAATTGATGAAATGTATGGTTAAAAAGTTGTAGTACCCATAAAATATGTGGTTGAAATGAATTTTGGACTTTGACTTAGATTAAAAGTTAGGTATTAATCGATACCAAACATGAAGTAAAACTAATATGCTTATGGACTATATAGAGGGAAACAGCTGGGTGAGACCGTAAATGTTGGGATGGTCCCATTGAGAATGTTGCATATATACACAGAGAGAGTCAAAAGATGGGGCAGAATCATCGGAGACTTTCAATCTCCGATATATTCTTTGAGTTTGTAAACATTTAAAGAACCAAGACCTCATCGAATTGTATGTATTTTCTTATGTTTGAATTTTCCAATATTTATATATTTTTTATATGCTGAACAAGTTGAACAATGTTCATACAATGCAAATTACAATATTTTATGTTTTGGGCATTAAGTGTTGCACGTGGTTTATTAAAAAAGATTTGATCATAACCCTAATAAAAATTATAAAATCATATGTTTTTCATTTAATATCTACAAACATCTCCTTCTCACATGATTTCCCGGGAATCTAGCTTTTTACTCAATATACCCAAAAGTATTAATAACTTGCCTACGTTTCGAAGCTATTCAACAATCATATTTACTCATTTATTTCAGATTATAATCCACCGTCTCTATACATTTTTTAAAATAATGATGTATCGAATAATCCAACTTCTAAGCCAGCCATTTTTTCTTTTTCAAGAATCTCTATACTCAAGAAAAAAATTGAGAGATTGTGAAAAAGTGATTAATACGAATTCTATTTCAGGTGATAACTTGTTTAATTTAACTTATGAAGTCAAATCATTACGCATCGAGAAAAATATTTTAAAAAATCAACATCTTACCAAATCCATCAATCAAACCGCTGTCATAAGAAATATGAGAAATTTAAATATTAATATTTGCACTTATATATCAACTTTTTTGACCATTGCCAACATAAAAACCTCAATAATTGAATTAAAGTTCAAACACTAACAATTAGCAGCACGTGGCATTAGCCAGTGGCAGATGGGATACAGACCCTTTTGCTTGCTTTCAAGTGCTTTGGCAAACCCTTCTTACATTGCTAAAGTTTTCGACAATTCCTTTTCACTCAGCAAACCAATTTCTATCTTTTTGAAGGGTTGTGATATGATGAATTCATAATTAAAAGAAGAATTGCTTTCTTTTGGTCCAATATGTTAGGAAAAACTCCTACATTGAGTGCCTTGTGTATGGGCACCATTCTAACAATCTAGAATTCATCATTTAATCATGTATTTTTGTTAAGATAGGATATTTTATACATTTGTTTAAAATTGATCTTTGATGAGAAGTCCTTTCTTGTGTAGGACCTAAAATAGTTTCTCTAATTATCTACCTAAATTTTAGAAGAATCGAGATGCACCCTGTTTTGAAAAAGATGGAGTTATAAGTTGTTAATGCGGGTTATGAAAAAGTAAGACCAACCAATACTAGCACTACCATGGGCTCATTCATCGCTCGCTTAGTAATAGGATTGTTTCTCCCTTCACTAAGCTTGTTTAGATTCTTTCACACCCGATAAATTGATGCAGTATATATGGTTAGGAGTTATTTTATTTGTGAAATTTGTTTCCTTGTCATTTTTTATGTGAAAATTCACTCCTATAAAATACTCAATCAATAGTTGGAAGCATGACAAAAATCCTTAAATGACTATACATTTAAATTAAAAATCAATGAACTGAACTTTAATTATTGCTTTCACACACACACACATATATATATACTTACCCAAAAACCCTTTTTTTTTTCTTCAAAAAATGATAGGAACTAAAGTTACCAAAACTGTGCTCAATGTTCCCAAATGGTCGCATTGGACTTTTCGATAGTATAGATCTTGGTATCAATCACAAGATTTAGATAATACATCTTAACTCTCATTTGACATTATGTTTGAACAAAAATACAAGTGACCTACTATCAACAAATGACTATAACCGTACGACAAAATATGGTCAAATAAGTATACTAACTCACTCCACTTGTTTTTTCTGATGAATAGATGTTCATTAAGAGTAAAACTTAATTTCTAATTATTATCTTAGACATAGTATGATAGTACCATTGACATTAATTTAATAATTTTGTCAAACGTTACCTCGATTTTTGTGTTGTTTTTCATTATTGTCCCTATTTTGAAGGCATTGACATTTCAATGAGTCTCACAATCATTCCACAGGATTTGGCATCCAATGTCATGTCTTCTACCCATTTGTATTATACAATGGATTGGGGTACCTTGAAACGTCACTCTTTGGCCAACTAACATAACAGGAATAGAATTAGATCACACACTTATTACTCATATACAAGAAATTTGATTGGAAAATTTTCCTTTTCTACTTTCTATAAAAATGTGCCATTTAACTTTTATATGGAACAAACACATTTTGTATTAAAGACAAATATGGCTTTTGAAAGCTGTATGCCCTTATGTTTTGTGCATTGTGAACCAACTTCTTGAAGGAATTCCTGAAATTTCTGGTTAATTAAGTCATTTTCGAACCTATTTTTAGTGTATATTTTTTAATTGAAGCTGCCCACTATATAATTAATCGTCAATACCTATTTCGACTAATATTTTCTAATTGTCGTGCACTTCTCAGAAAGAACCAATTTGGATAGAAAGAAAACAACAATATAATGTGCAACGTTTAATACGATGTGACCAGATTTAAACATGCTCCTAGAGTCGATCGACAATTGTTACTTTGAGCTATTACAGTATAAGTACTTGGCTACTCCTCTTTAAGTTGATTATTTAAGAACTAAATAACTTCTAGACAAATCATCAATAATATATTTTTTTATCTATCATAGTATTTTTGAAAAAAAAAAAATTCCGGATGACTTTTTAATAGAAAAATTTACTAGTGACATATCACTACAAATCATTGAAAAGGAGAAAAAAGAAAGCAATTTAAATTATGGACATTATTTTCCCACATTACAAATCGTTGAAAGGAATAAATAAAATCGTATTTTGTCATGGATTAACTAATGTACTTGATAACACTACATGTAAGACAATACTTTATCCAATTACATACAAGTCTATTGAATACCACAGGACATTCAATCCTCACGTGGGGTGTGGTCACATGTTCTTTTATATTTTCGTTTGCTCTTATGTCTTTATATTGTATTTGAGAATTCTCTCTTTTTTTTCCTTTTTTTGTGCTAAATATTAAGAGCGTGCTCGGTAGAGATTAAAAGTCAA
>CAIGRK010122585.1:0-13806 GCA_903798315.1 Fraxinus greggii
AGGCGAGAGAAATATTGAAGAAATCTGATTTCTTCAATACATTGTAATATGTTCTTGATGATTTTTAGTAGAACTAGAGCTTAATCCCTTTGTGTGGATGCTCAACAGGTGAGTATGTTTTAAACTGAACATTCGGATCCTTTGGGAGAAAAATCTTGGTGTTCTTTTCTTTTTCTTGCGATTTACAGTTTTACTGAACTCTGGGACCAACACCATATAATATAATAACAAGACTAATAATGTAATAAGTTCTTTTTGTTTTTTAATGGAGTTGAATATGGTCTTAGCCCCAATGTCACCAGTTCAAAATTATAATTGGAACGTTGGTATCAAATGTATAATGCTTTTAGATTAAGACTAAAAAATAGCACATTTATATATGAGAAATGAAAATTTTGTGCATCGACCTATACGTGAATAGAATTAACGTGTCATTTGATAGAACTTGGAAGAAGATAACTTGATTGACGTATCAGAAATGCTAGTATTTTGATCCATTTCGGAATCTTCACCAAATTGGGTAGGATATTTATTAGATAATTATTTAATTTAATTTTAAACTAACAAAGGTTTGTAAGAGATTAGTGATCAAAAATTTACATTTAAGCAAAATAAAAAGAAGTGAAAATTACATCACACCAGATATTTAAAGATGACAATTGAAAAATCAAGTATAAAGTTTACTTAACCAAAACTCAGGTATTCAATTAAAATTAAAATTTCTCTATCATCTCTCACTCTTACTCTATCTCTGCCCCCAATTTAATCTCCGGCGGCATCTCTCTCTACCATCCATACTCTTTGGCGCCGCGAGCAGAGACGGCGTCGGTAGTGCGCATACGATGTCAACGCCTTACCGCTGCTATTCGACGCTTAGATCGCTGTGGTGAGCGGCGATCAGTGCGCCGCGTGCTGCTATGCATGCTCTGTAATAACAAATGGATCATCGACACTCAGATCACGTCCTCTCCGGCCACACTCTGTTCTTGAGACAACAAGCATTGTTGTGATGGAGAGGGCGGCTTTACTCTGTAAGATTGCTTACAAAATAGAAAACTCTCTTAGCATATTGGATGCGTATGCAATTGAAGATAAATTGCAACAAGAAGTTCCATAAGCAATTGAGTCCACAAGAAATGTCGATATCAAGGTTTGGGTTTTTATTACGGTGGTGGGGTTTTGTTGTTGGGGTGGTGGTTTTGGTTGTGGTGGAAATGGAGTTTGTGATTGTTGGTGATTGTGATTTTTGTGGTTGTTTTATGGTGGTTTTTTAGGTGGTTTTGTGATGGATTTTGAGGTGGTGGTGTGCCAGGGATGGTGGTCGTTCTGGTACTGGTTTTGGATTGAGTTGGGTTTGTATAAACAGGGTATGTGACCAATAAATTGGGTTAATTTGTAACTAATAAAATAAATAATTTGTGATATTGATGCAATGACCTATGACATGTGCACAATGGTGGTGACTCGTGACCTGATAACAAGCTATATGTCTTTGTGCTATTATCACGGGTCACAAATCAAATAGAATTGGTCACAACACTGATTTATGTCCATATATCAATATTAATTAGTCGTAGGTTGTATTTTACATGTCAAATGTCACCATTCACAAGTCACATGTTATATTATATAGGTCGCAGATATTCAGGGTGTGTTTGAGCTACATTATTTTGGAAGAATGTATTGTGGAATAGTAGGTTGATGGAGAATGTGTGGTTGAAAAAGAAGGAAAAATTATTGATGTGATAGAATATATTATTTTATTGAAGAATGTGTTGCTCAAAATGAGTAAAAGAATGAAAATGAAAAAAATAATGTGGATCAAACATGAACTCATATGTTAATATTAATTGGTCACATGTTATATTTCACATGTCACATGTTGTATTATATAGGTCACAGACGTCGAACGACCACTATGTTTCTATCTCTCTCTCTCTCTCTATTTCTATCTCTCTCTCTATTAGTCGTCGCTGAGCGATGATCAGTTCACTGTTGAAGAAGATGTTCAATTGTCGATGATCTCTATAGATTCTATCTTTCATCCGACGAAGTTATTTGGAAATTGATGACTATGAGAGTGGATGCCAACGACTGTAAGAGGAGATGGCGAAAGGAAGAATGTAGTGACTTTGGCCAGACTGAAAAGAGATGGATATTATTTTATATACAATTCTTTACTTTAATCAATCAGTAAAACGTAATTACCACCTGATTTTTGAAAATTAAACCCGTACCCTTAAATTTGCACGTCTACACTTGCGCCTGAATTGTGAGTTTTTTCCCAAAAAAGAAATTAGGGGATTGGACCCAATGCCAAATCAGAATCTTCTTATCTAGGTCTTTTTACCAATACACCCTTTTCCCTACATTTTATACTATCCCCTACGGAGGGTAAACACGTCTTTTCGTAAAAGGAGATAGTATTACAGGAGTTAATTCCAATAATGGTAAGTGAAGTCCAAGCAAAATTCAAATTGGTCATTAAAGTATTTCTATAGTCTATTTAGTCACTAAAAATTAAATAGTATTATATAATAATTCGCTCCTTTTACGTAAACTAATGATCATTTGTAAATAGTTTGCTTTCTTGTTTTAGTTCTATCTTGACTTTTTTTTTTTTGGATAATTCTGAGTGTACAGGAAATTTTTCACAAATTCTATACAAGGAAACATCAATTTTTTGTAGCAGTCAATCACAGGGAGACAGCTGTATAAAATATGTGAATGAATCCGTGTACATGTAGTATGATTCCTTTTTTTTTACTCTTTATTATATGAAAATTACGGTTCATGTTGTAATATCATGCTTGAAATCGATATGGGCCCAAAGAGATTGGACTTGGAATGAATTTTTGAACTTTATTCTAGTTATTAGGCTGAATTATAATTTTTAGGTAAAGTAGTGACAATATCATACATTAATTAATATTAAATGGAGCCATAGTGAGATTTTTTATTTTATCAGAAAATGGCATTTATTTTGAAGATGATACAACGATCGTTAGCAGATGTCAAAGTTTAACGGGCCGGCGTCGAATCTACCATGAATGCTACTAAAGAAGTGTCCAAGATATTATTAAAATATAGCGACTAAATAGATGACGAAATTAATTATTTAATGACTAATTTGAAATTTTATTCAAACTTCAATGACTACTTGTGTAATTTATATACTGTTAACTCCTTGCCTCGCCTTCTTCATAGTTTACACCAATTTTCATTACAGTAAGTACAGATAATAGAGAGAGAGAGAGAGAGAGACCCAAACATCTTCTCTATATCTATCTATAACGCACACATACATATACATACAGACACCTCTGTGTGTGTGTATATATATATCGGTATATGGATCTACATGGAGAAACGATCAACGAAGAATCCGATACGCTTTTTCAGAAAAGTCGGCGTTGTTGTTCCTTCCCGTGCTTCAACAACTCCTCTCCGGACGGCGGGGGAATAAACTGGTGGCGGAAAATTCGAACGCCGGACATTGGAAACACCTCCTTGTGGATCCGTGGAGTCATCGCACTGAAGAAGATTCGCGAGTGGTCGGAACTCGTAGCTGGTCCGAGATGGAAGACTTTCATCCGGCGGTTCAACCGGAACCGGAGTGTGAATAGCAGGCACGTGAATTACCAATACGATCCATTGAGTTACGCGATGAATTTCGACGAGGGGCCGGGGCAGAGCCGTAATTTCGAGGAAGAGGATGGGTATTATTATATGTCAAGGAATTTCTCGTCCAGGTACGCCGCCTTCCCGGCGTCATCTAAAACTTCTATGGACCTCGGCAAGGATGCGCCACCCTCCTCCGTATAACGTGCGCCGGCGGGGGCGAAGTGGGAGAGGTGAAGCTTAGTGGTCAATCAATTATTGTTAATTACAGCTCATCATTTTATGCTACTATTTGTCAATTATAATTTTATTTTTTTTTATTTTTTTTGTTTGAGTTTATTTATATTTTATTATAGCTGTTTTTTGAATTTTTCTTTTTTGGTTAGCTTTTGTATGTATAGGTGATTGCGTGTAAGTTTTCGAATTTTAATTTATTATTTGGTGTTGGACGTCATAAGTCACTCGACTATGTAGATGTGTTTGATGTCTTCTTATTTGCTAATAAAAGCTGATATGACAGAAGTGTCGTATCAGATTATGTTTGATAATGCTTTTAGATATTAAAAAAGGGTTAAAAAAAGGATCATTCTATTTTTTTACCGAATGGGTATCATCAAAAATGTGCCACCCTCTCACATGCGAGAGGGAAAAAATTCTCAAATGTGTGGTTCAAGCATCCTATTCTATGGTGAGTGTAGATCAAAGATTAGATAAAAAAGAGAATGTACATATAGCATAACCCATTTGAAAATCTCGAGTCATACAAGATGTGATATATGATGCATGGATAGTAAATTTTGGGTAATATAAAATGTATGAAGATCATTGTCAGTTTGACATAAATTTTATTTTTCTTTTTCTTTTTCGACTTTTAGAAGATATTTCTGAGTAAAATATCTAAAAAACTAATTTGCGAAAAGAAATTCCTATTTTAGAAGTGATTTTAAAGAAAATCACTTTAGATCAACTTTCTCAAATACTTTCAAAATTACCTAAACGAATTTAAAAGCAATTCGGATCTCAAAGACTTTTCAAAAGTCATACCAACGGCCTAAAGTATGTTTGGCTAGCTAAATTATAAACATGCACGAATATCCCTCTACTTGAACAAGATTGTTTACATGTAATTACCATAAAATATGACCTTGCTATAATTACAATTTTGTGGCCATCCTCGTTGGTACAAATGGGATGCGTCATGCGATCTAACCATTTATTTGAATATCACTTATTCAAATCAATTGTAACATTTTTTACGCATCACACAATATCAAGAAAGAAGTACAATTTGAATATACAAATAGTTTAATTGAAAATATAAATGCAAGTATCTTAGAATCAGCAAGTTTTACAATATGCAGTACTAAACGAGAAAAGGAGTTACAATCCCGTCCAGTTGAAACATTGCTACAAAATCAAATAAATGTTACAACTAGAGATTTTCGTCAAGTTTCTTGCTTTTAATTGACTTAATTTCAAGCAAAATATTACCAATAATCCAAGGAAAGCCCAAGCAATTTGCACTGCCATGAGAATAAGTTGGATGATAGGTCACATAATACCATGCTGATGCCAATTTCTGTTGATCGGTCTCATTGCAGCTACTCTCAAACCACCCCTTGGCCTCTTTTTGTAGACTCTTGGCCGACCCCAAAATACGATCCTTAACCTCCCCGAATCTCCTATTATCATGCTTCAAGTACATCGACTTGTTACGCAAATTGCCTGTCAATATCTCGACTTCGCTCTTCGCTTCGTAAAAGTTTAGCAATGTGGTCATTCTGTCCAAGTACTGCTCTTTGTGGCTTTCAGCAGTTTCCAGGAAGGCTTCGTAGCCGTCTACAATGAGATCCTGATCAAACGTGTCATGCAAGATTACACTCGAGCAATTGGAGTTTGTGTTGATGAGATGGTGGGATGCGATGGTGGCACGGTAAACCTTGCCAAGTGCACATTGAGAGATGTACATTGGCTTTTCCCACCTTTCCATGAAATCCGGGAATTCTCTCGGCTTCAAAGACCTAGGCATCTCGGCCGGAGCACCAGATTTGGCAAAGTCAACGGCCATAGACTGAAGGGCTGCTAACTCGAGACATTTTGAACTCAGAGCTTTATCCGGTTCACGGTCTGCATGGACCAGATGCGCTGTAGAGATGGCCCCCAGCGTATCACCGACCATGTAATCAACAAAGAATTTATGAATTTCCTGTATATCAATTAAAAGAATAAGAAAAAGTTCATTACAAAGAAATGTTTGTATCTATACGGACCGAAGAAGCAGTTTCTGGTTACCTCTAATGTCACGTCATGATCCATTATTCGTGGCCGTCGACCAGTGTAGTCCATGGGTTCCACAGTTCGAGCCGGGATGAGATTTTCATCCCAGCTTATGAAATATTGATCACCATCAAGATCACCACCAGAGCATTCGTTCGGATGAGGCCTGCAATATAACAATTCCATTTTAAATTGGAACGGTCAAAATAATGCTGTGATTGATTTTCAGGAAAAAATAAATAAACCCCATAAATAAGTGGGATATGAACCTTTCTCCTTTCTGCGGGAAAACAAGGCAATCCACGAGTCCCATCCCGTCTAATTTCTCGTCATAGACAGCTTCAAGTACTCTGACATCGCCTGGATGGAGACAGGGATTTTTTGTAACCACCACCTTGCCTTTAAGTATGGATGTAGTATCATCGACCTTATGAAAGAATGCCTGTTCACCACTCCGTATCTCTGACTTATTCATGGTTATTCGTACGTAAACCTGGCCGTAGTCCAAAATTCCCGTCTCGTCCAGGCATCCTACTAATACTCGACCCTTTGGGACAAAAATACGAGACCTACTTCTTAGATCAGAAAGCTGGTTTTCGTAAAGTGACTGAAGCATGGTCATGAGATAAGGCTCCCTGTTTGGTTCATAACCTTGACGCAACATTCTTGCTAAAACACCCTTTCCGTCGATTCCACCCATGCTCTCCAGAACCTTCAGTGCCGCCTCTCTATTTGTCAGCATTTGGCACAGAAGTTGAAGTTGTTCTTCAAGCAATGCCAAAAACATGTCATCCTCTATCCCCAAGGTCGATAACAGAATAATAATCTCCCTGTTCAAGTAGCAAGGCATAGACTCGCTCCATTTAGTGACGTTGAGCATCCAGTTCTTAGATTCAAATTTAAGCATGCTACTGCGTAGTGCCAACTTATCGTATGAATGGCGATCGACGACTATTACCCCTTTATAGCCACCATAACGTATTTGAAATGCTGAAGGAATATGACTCAAACCCAACTTCCGTGAAACTTCCCTGGCAAAAGCAAAGGAGATCTTTCCAATCCCATCGGAAAAGCAATATCCCACACCATCCGAATTAACTTCAATGTCGGGAATAACCTTGACATTTTGAGGCTGGACTTTTATAGTTTGCATAGAGGAACTGAACAACTGACCCATTCTTGCTGCACATTTCGATACACTACGAATCTTGCTAAAGCAACCCATCCACTCTCTGATATCCTGTGCTTTCACATGTTCATTTGAAGCAAACATCCAAACCGAATTTGAACGCAGCTGACTAGCAGAAAATGCCAGAAATTCAAACCTTTTATCTCCGATAACAATCCCATCTCGGAGGACAGATAAAATCCTATCGTATACGTCCGTTCTATGAGGCCTTGCAAAAATGCCTCGATTAATGCTTGTAGAAAGAGCACCGACAGAAATCCGACCCCAATCTTCATCAACAAAAGTGACCCTCACAAAGTCCGAGGCATATGAAGCAAAGTTCTTCACGATGTAGTTGGAAGTTTCAAGTTCAGGACCCGAACAGTAGATCTTCGATGGAGTTACAAGGACTCTATGACAACTCATCACGTTCTGATTTATTAATCTGTTATAAGCTGCTGAAGCAAGATTCTTGCCATCCTTATTGACTACATGCAAATGGGATTTGATAAATGACACCGGTTCAAAACAAGTCGACTCCAACTTGTGCATTTTCTGAAGAACTAACACTGCAGTGTCGATATCTGTTCCGCTGAGGACCTGATACAGATCAGTATCAACTGCAGCAAGGCTCATCTTATGAGTATGTACAAGTGAGTTAAGCTGGAAAAGAACCTCATATCCTAATTTGAAATCCGAGTGATTTGTCACGAGCGGAACCAAATTAGAAGCCGAATGGAACTTTTTGCCTTCTATCAGAGATAGTTCCATCACATCTTTCTTATAATATGGCAAACTGTTATATATATCTACATTCGATGATCCTTGTTCGATTTTCCAACAAAGCAATGACAAGTATCCAATTGACTTCACACTGGAAAAATCAGTTGTTCGAACCCAAAGAAAGTCAAAGTCTTCCTTGCAGATATGATATCTGTCGGTACGGAATTTTGAAGCAACGTCTGGTCCAGAAACCTTTTTGTATACTTTAGGAGCATATTTGAGCTGAAAATTAAGTGAACTCAAGAGTAAGACAAGGCAGCAGGAGTTGAGTTCTATGGTTTTTTTCTCAACAACCGAGGAACTAATTGACGAAGAATAAATATGAAAATAAAGATGACAACATTTCAATCAAGACTAAAAGGGAAACATAGGTCAGTTTAAGAAAAAGAAGAAGCTAAGCACCAATACGTAGAAATCGAACCATGTTAATAACTTTCTACAAATTCAATATATATATAAACAGGGATGAAAGCAAAATAAGACAAGGGAGAAATAGCTCACGAAGCCTCTTTATTACGGCATGCATTTAGAAGAACAGTTGCACATTTTGCCCTTCAAATTCATTCAACGAAGGTTTCTGCAGAAATAGGACTTGAGCCAATATCATTTTGGCCAAGTTTTTTCTTTCTGACATTTTATGAAAACTTTTGATGCTATTTCTGCTAGGTTTGGTAAGAACTGATACCTTAACAGTGTATGCAGCAACAAACAATCCAAATTCTACACTACAAGAGATCGAAAAAATTCGACAAACAAGTTGACATTAAAATCATCGACGAGAAAGTCATCAAAACAGAAACATATAACAATCACATGACTTCCTGATATCTAACACAACAAAAACAAACTAAGCTTCATTCCCCTCAAATTTGAGGACGGCTACATAAATTTGTCTTCATCATTCCATTCTGATATTTAACATGAAAAGAGAAAATCATACTTTCAAAATAATGGCATCAAATGAGAAAAGGCATCAAAATGGAAACAATTATCAATCACAAGACTTTCTGATATGATATCTAACTCAACAAAAACAAACTAAGCCTCATTCACAAGAAATAAGGGATCGACTACATAAATCCTTCTTCACCATTCCGTTCCATTCTAGTATATAGCATGAAAAGACAAAATCATACCTTCCAAAGAATGACATCAAACATGAAAAGACATGGAACCCGAAAAGAGAAAATCACATCTTCAAAAGAATGAATCAAAATAGAAACAGCAAAATCATAAGACTTTCTGATATCTAACACAAACAAAAACATTGAAACAAATTAAGCCTCCATCGCCGAAAGAAAAGAACAGAAAATAAATAAAAAATAAATGAGGTCAACTATACAAATCCCTTTCACCGTTTATTTCTGATATCTATCAAGAAAAGCGGAAATCATACCTTCAGAAGGATGACATCAACTTTCTGTTTGTTCCCATCCAAACAGCACCCACAAGTTTCCAAAACATCCCCAAACTGCACCTCCAATTTATAGCACTCCCCTTCATGACTCAAAAACAGCTCAAGCCTCTTCCTCTCAGGCACAACCCACAATTTCACACAATCCCAAAACTCCAAAATCCCCAAACAGTCCCCTCTGATCATCACCCCAGCAAAAAGGGTCACTCCATTACCATCTTCAACCCTATTTCTAGGATCCAATGGCCTGGTGATGACGTCATCAAAAGACAGAGAAAGCACGAGGTGGGCCCCTCTAAAAAAGAGCTTCCTTTGTTGAGAGAGTGATAAGGCATTATTCTTGGCTTCTTGGGTGTCGAACTGGACCCTGCCATGGCCTCTGGACTTCCAGTTATTGTACTCTGTGAAGATTTCACAAGCAAAGATCGTGCCTTTTCCCAATGCGGATTCGAGGAAGGTGAAGAGTTCTTTGGCTATGGCAGTTTGTGGGATGTTTGTGATTCGAACTGTGAGGGTTTGTCTCTCCTCCATGGCTATGGCGATTGAAAGATTTATTTATTAAAAATGAGAAAAAGGATCAGGAGAGAGAAGGGTTCTGAGGTTTCGCCGTTTTGGGATTTCTTTTTTATTATTTTGTCAGTTGCTGTAGTGTATTGTACTATTTGAGAGTTCTTTAGATTTTGTTTGGAAACTAAAGAAACTGCGTCAGTTCATAGATGAGCATTGTTGGGCTAGTACAACTGGTCAACTCAACTTTGACTTTTTAGATTTTTTTTTTTTATTGAATGATGCCTTTTTAGATTTTCATGTAAGAAAAGAAGAGAGAATATTTTTAATAAATATTTATTGTTATTCATCGGAAAAATTATAATTTCGTCGACTCTATTTTTACTGAGAACTAGATATACTTTCGTTTAATTTGTATATGTATATACAAGTCGTCAATATATTTGGTGAAATATATAAGTGCATATTGTTTTGGTCATGGAATGGGAATGGCAAAATATTATAAAGGAGTCAGAATTGGGACGGGAAATATGGTCTTTACATATAAATTTTTTTTTAATTTTAAATTATATTTAAAAATAAAAAAATATTCAAAATATATAATAAATATATAAGTGGGACGATAACTAGTAATATTTAAATTCTTACCCAGTCTATCATCAACAAAAAGTGAAAATACCAAGAAACATAGACCACCATATCCAATAATCAAGTACCAATACGACAAAAAAAAAAACATAAAATTAACACTTCCACGATGAAAAAAATTAAGAAGGGAACAAAAAAGAATTTTTTTTTTCCCCTCTAAATACGTATCAAATGATGAAGGCTCAAATTTGGTAAGAGCAAAATAAGGAAAATATCAAAATTATATGCTCAACAACTTATCTTATTAAAATTGACATTCTAAGCTAATATCCCAAACCATTAATATTACAAAAATCTTAAAATTAGAGCATGTTTCTAAACATAATTTTTGTTTCTAGACGTATTGGAATACATTACTTTTTTTTTTTTTTACCTCTCTTGTCGGAAGAAAGAACCGTAAAAAATAAAAATTATCTACAGAAAACTTATTTATGTCATGTTTGTTGTAGATTAAAATCAGATTTTTAGTAAATTTTGATAAAAATTGGCGAATGTGGTTGAAAAGTTGTGAACTCATAAAATGTGTGGTTAAAATTAATTGTTGAATTTGACTTAAAATTAAAATTAGATTTTAATCATAAACAAACATGGGCTTACTTAAAAGTAAACTTTGGTGGATACAATTTTGACAGGGGCAGGGCCTTAATAGAAGATGGTTAGTGTAAAAGCACTGGTGCTCTACAATTTTATTTCTAGGACGCCATATTGAGTTCCAGAGTGTGTTAGAAACTCTATCAAATCAACCTAGATAAACATTGCTCTTTAGCTACTTTCTTCGACTGCACATCTGCTAAAAAGTGATTTTTAAACACGTCGAATATCTTCAACCTTAACGAAGTTAACTGTCAAAATCATGCAGTAAACTAGTAATATTACTGTAATTTTTACTCAAAAACGTAAGATAAGCTTATATTACATAAACAACAGAGAGAGAGAGAGAGAGATGAGATTGAAGTCCTATTTGAAGGAATTTGTGCCATATGCAGCAATGTTTATGGTGGAGTGCGCCGATGTAGGCTTAACGGCACTCAGCAAAGCAGCCATGTCTAAAGGGATGAGCCACTTTATCTTTGTTGTTTACTCAAATGCCCTTGCCACTCTCATCCTCTTCCCAGTTTTTATCTTCATAAGGTTCTTCCTTTTTTACGATAAGTATGATCTTACTTAAAAGCAGTTTTTTTTTCTCGGAAGTATGTCCGTTTATCAAGGAAATCAGCTTTTAAGTACGGCAATAAATCCTTTTCCCCCCCTTACATTTTCCATATGGCTTCTTTCTTGTTGATGGTTTTTGCAGAACAAAGAGACCTCTTCCCAGTTTTGCTCTTCTCTGGAAATTCTTTTCCTCAGTATTATTGGGTAATTGTTCCATTTATTTTAGAAACTTAAGTTTAATTTCTTGATATATAAAAAGGGTTTCTTTCATTTCATTGATATTGATGGAAAATCATTTTGGATATTTATTGTAGGATCACTTTGATGCAGCAGAACTGTGTTTTTACAGGTGTGAATTACAGCTCCCCCACATTAGCATCGGCTATGAGCAATTTAGTCCCTGGTTTCACTTTTCTGCTTGCTGTTATCTTCAGGTTTGGCTTGCCTCTATCCCTTTTGCAAAACACAGCAATTGAAGATCCCCAGGTTGTGTCAAAGTAAGTCGAGCTGCCCCTATCAGCCCGGCTTAGGCCATGCCCTGCCGGTTTGTGAAGTCGAGCCGTGCCAGCCCTGCTTACCTTGGGACGGGCTGAAATGGAACCGAGAGAAATGTGCCGGCATTGGCATGATTGACACCACTGGAATCTGTCTAATTTGAAAATTTTGAAGTGAATAAGTTCACTAGTAGATAAGTTATACACATAGTTCTGATGGTTGATTTGCTTCTTGATTAAGGATGGAGAAGTTAGATTTAAGGAGCTCAAGAAATCAGATTAAGATTATAGCAGTCTTAGTGTCGATTTCGGGAGCATTGTTCGTAACACTTAACAAGGGTCCTTCAATTGGATCTTTCTTAGAACAGTCCTCTTCATCACAGCCATTGTACAAAGTGTTGGAAACTAAACTAATTGGGTCCTTGGAGGCCTTTTTCTTGCTTCTGCTAGTTTATGTCTCTCACTATGGAACATTTTCCAGTTAAAATTTTAATTTGGGATCATCTCAATAATCACCCATTTGATGGGGTTCGTAGAGGACAAAAGCTAGTTCTTCTTCTCTAGATTAAGCCTTTAGACGTGGCGGTGTGTTCTTGATGTTAATCAAGATGATCTGATAATGGTTCTTGTTGTAATTCAAAGGCAGCTATCCTAAAAGAGGGCCCATCCCGGATAACAATACGCACATTTTACTGCTTGTTTGGAAGCATTCAGTGTGCTGTGGTTGCTTTAATTGCAGAGAGGAACCATCCCAAGGCTTGGATACCAAGGCATAATATCAAGCTCGTCTCTGTTATATACTCAGTAAGCACAGAATCACGTTCGACTCTCACCCTATCGTGTGTACGCGCAAGCGCATATGTGTGTGTTTACTACAATATTGTCTGAGAGCAGGAATTTCTTGACTCTCATGATCTCTCACTTCTCTTATCAGGCAGTATTTGGAAATGTGGTTGACCGAAACGAGAGTAAGAATGTTTTTATTTCGTTGATCAAACATTCTAATTTTACATCCTTTTATAATACAATAATGGAACTAAAAAAGGGGAAAAAAAATAATCCTCCTAATTACAGCCTATAAACTATCAATTACACCAAGTATGGAAAGATTTTGATATCTTTCCATATCAACGATTTCATATACTCCCCCTCAAATTGGACTGTAGATATCGATCATATCCAACTTGCTAGTGAAATCGTTGAAAATTTGTTGACCCAATCCTTTGGTGAGGATATCTGCCCTTCGCTCCTTTGTAGGGACATATATCATACAAATGACTCTATCTTCAACATTCTCTTTGGTGAAATGTCTATCAATCTCCACATTTTTTGTTCTATCATGCTAGACTGGGTTAAATGAAATGTTGATGGCTGTTTTATTATCACAATAGAGCTTTATAGGTAATTTCATTCCAACCTTCAATTTCTCCAAGAGTTTCTTTAACCATAGTCCTTCACATATCTGCTGTGCAGCTCTTTTGAATTCTGCTTCGGCACCGCTTCTTGCCACTGCATTTTGCTTTTTACTTCTCCAAGTTACCAAATTGCCCCATACATAGGTACAGTACCCTTAACGTTGATCTCATGTCTTCTATTGATCCGGCCTAATCAAAATCTGTAAATATTTCTACTTCTTTTTTTTCATTCTTCTTGAAAAATAATCCCTTTCCGATTGTGCCTTTTAGATACCTCAGAATTTTATACACCGCTTCTAGATTAGTTTCCTTCGGCGAGTGCATGTG
>CAIGRK010122596.1:0-13797 GCA_903798315.1 Fraxinus greggii
AAAAAAAAAAAAGTTAAAGAAAGAAAAGAAAAACAAAATCCATAGATGATAATTTGCACGTAAAAAAAAAGGTTTACCTTCTAAAAATAACTTTCATAGTGGACAATGTGATATATAAGAATCCATAACTTGCATCATTGTTACTCTCATATTCTCGCATCAGTTGTAATTAACTGATGAAATACAAAATTGATTCGCAATAATTTAGAAAGGTTCGGAATTTATTGTCCAATACCCAACTTTATCTTCTCTTAGATACCACCATGTTACTAACTTGAACAAATAACTGGAGATCTTCACATTAAACAAGTGATGGTGATTGAAGCTTTGACTCGAGATTATGTGAAACAGCATCAATGAACTCTTCTGTATTCAAGTAAAACTCTCTTGAAACCCTGCATTTAAACCAGATCCCTTAGGAGCTGCAAATAAATATAATTCGCGCTGAAACGACTGAGAGAAAGTTGGAACAGGAGTCGTGGCAAGCGGATTTCAGAATCTTGTACCCTCCGAAAATGAACAATATTCGGAATCCCCTCCGAATAATGATTTCAAAATATGTAGCCCCTATTTGGCCCCCATTCTCCAAAAATACATTTTTCTCTTTCTTATTTTCAACTACACATTTCTCAATAGAATAATATTACACGTAAATTCAAAATTTTTCCTTATTTTTAACACAAATTCTCCAAAAAATTACTATTCAAAAATGTATTTTTCCCAAAATGCATTTTTAATGGAGCCATACAAGGACATAATTTCAAACTTGTCTTTCAGGTAAAGAAATCTTATATCAAAACACTACGAATGGATGGCATGAATAGCCGGAACAAGGGCAAATAAAAGCTAAATTAACTACGGTGTTGAGAATAGTCAGAGTTAGGTTGTGTTTGTTACACCGTATTAGCTCGTATAACGAGATTTGACAGGATAGTAATTGGTGGAATGTATTATGGTGAACGAAATGGATAATTATTATTATATCTTCTAGTTAAAAAGTGCAATTTGCACTATATGAACCAATAACATAATGTGGAGGATGGAGATAGTTTGACAGAATAAGATAACTAGTATAAATGGCATTTGTTTGACTAAAACATCAAGGAATACTACACTTTAATCCACCATAATACCATCATCTACTAAATATCTATTTTAATTTTACACTAAAATCTCCTCTAACATGGTGCACCAAACTCAACCTTTATGTTTAGGGTGATTTAAGGGCTCATCTACTAAAATGTTTTGAGAGCTCTTGACTTCAGTAGGCTCCCCATACACTACATATTTCTTCTTTTGGGACAAATTATGGTTTTTCATTTAGGTGCTCTTTCATTCCAAAGTAACAATTAAATATTTTTGTCTTAATTAAATGCGAAAAAATACAAGTAATTACAAGGATTCAGATTGTGATCGTGATAACCATTTGTTGTCAAATCATCAACAATTTTCAAAAACAGGGAAGGTACCACTTACTTTGGTCCGTGAATCAAAATGGCAAGATCCTTGGTCATCTTTCCAGATTCTACTGTCTCAATGCACGCAGCTTCAAGCTTGTGAGAAAAATCTAACAACTTTTCATTTCCGTCAAGTTTTGCCCTGACAACAGATGTTGATCGGCATCAGGATATGCTTAAATGCAGCACAGGACACCAAGCTCTTAAAAAGCACAAAACACTTGTGAAAGCAAAAAGATGAAGGTAAAAGGCAAGTAAATCAGGTGAACGATTTACGCAGCATTCAAAAATTGCAATAGTTAATATTGAATGTGGCATAGAAGCAAATCTTATAACTGAATTTCTAGAAAATTTTGATAAGATCTCCAATGTTAGGATGACTTGGGTGCAAATCTACAACCAGAACCAGTGAGATTAGACAACATGTTCAGGAACAACCAAGGGTATTGAAAACAAATGCAAATTTGCAATCCCTCCAACAACTGATTACACTTAATCACAGATTGTCTCAACTAAGAACGTAATATTCTAAAGAAACAAGCTGCACAAGAGGATTCGGTGATCAGATCCAAATAATTGCAGCAATCTCCTCTTACCTCGGAGGCTTCAAAAATAAATCAAGTAGTTGATTGTTATAGGAACA
Source organism: Fraxinus greggii (assembly GCA_903798315.1). Classification (NCBI taxonomy): domain Eukaryota; kingdom Viridiplantae; phylum Streptophyta; class Magnoliopsida; order Lamiales; family Oleaceae; genus Fraxinus; species Fraxinus greggii. Next base: position 2,101 of record CAIGRK010122596.1, read on the forward strand.
AAAATAACCTGTGTTCTAATCCTCTTGTCCATGCAAATATAGAAGCAATGCTGTTTGTACTCGTTTCTTGTCCCTTCTGATACAACCGATAATGGCGAGTTACAGTGCCATGAGCCGCCTCAGCTTCTAATGTTTTGCCATCACCCGACAACTTCAAAACAGACAATAGACTGTATCAATATCACATGAAATACCTTGAGACTAAAGACAAATATGACAAATCAGCACTTACCAAAACAGAAGTCATCAGGCCTAGAGAACCAAATCCTGCATTTACATGAATATTAGAAACACTTGCAATAGCATAATTAACTTACAGGATTAGTTAATATAGTGCAAATCATATAGAAAGTATAGCCACGTTAATCTATTTTTTATGTCTTGATTTATAAAGGAATTCACACCTTGTGCAAGCAAATCGCTCTGGACATCTCCGTCATAGTTCTTACAGGCCCAAACGTATCCGCCATCACTCTTCACAGCATAAGCCACCATGTCATCGATCAAGCGATGCTCATACCTATGGGAAGCGTGGATTTCGTAATCGGTTACTGTTATAGAAAACAATGTGAATAGGCACATGAACCTTCTGTACATCAAAGATATAAAACCAACCATATTGAATGTTCTTCAAATTGTTCCTTCCACTTCACTTCATATACCTCCTGAAATATATCCTTGAACCTGAAATAGTGTAATATTGATGTAAATGGTAGAACAAGTACATTTAGTTTTATTAATATAATAAAACTTGACGAAGCTTTTCCCAAAAAAATTACCTGCCATCATACTTCTTAAGAATTGTATTCTTAGTGCTCAAGTATAGAGGCCATTTTTTTGCAAATGCCATTGCCATTGATGATTCTGCAAATGCTCGAATAGACTGACAAATTTTCACAAAAATCCAGATGGTGAGGCGAAACACTATAAACATGCCACAAGAAAACATCCAATATGCACGCGAGCTGTGTAAGAGACAAACCTGATCAACATTATACATGGCAAGGGCAACACCAGGACCTTTAAAGTCATAGACATCTAGTTCCATGGGTCCTCCCCCATTTTCTGGCACTGGGAATGAACAGACGAAACATATTTGTAAAGAATGGTTTGTTTAAAAGATACAGCTTATGGCAAATTTACTTACAACAACTATAATGGAGTCAACTGACCAAAAACCATTTTAAGTTTTCCAGGTCCTTTTATGATTGTATCGGTGGCACGGTATTGATCGCCAAAGGCATGTCTGCCAATACAAATGGGTTTATTCCAGCCTGCAAAAAGGGATTAAATTAACTCAATGGTGATTCAATATATTTTAATTAAATTCAGAGAGGGAGAAGCAGAAGTACCAGGAACAATTCTGGGAATGTTGCTGCACAAGATTGGCTCACGAAAAACAGTTCCTAGAAAAAATATCATGAATATTTTAAATCAGCAATGAACATTATCACATGGTTACACCTAGCAATGAGATAACAGGGCACTAAGTTTATTTCACACAGACCATTCAATATGTTTCTGATTGTGCCATTGGGACTTCTCCACATAGCTTTTAGGTCAAATTCCTTGACTCTAGTCTCATCTGAAACAAAGCGCAATTAAGCAATAATGAGAATTTATTTTCCTTAGTAAATACCATTCAAGATATCAGGAAAGAACAAAAGATAGGGAACCAAACCTGGAGTAATTGTAGCACATTTTATGGCAACATTGTACCTGTAGCAAATAGATCATGAGAAGAGAATGCTTTGTGTGTGTCCACATAAATCAGTTGTAAGCAAGGTTTATCAGTCATTTTTGTACAAAACACAAGGATCAACAAAATAGTGTGATTTTATTGTAACATGTCTATTTATTAATTTTTATTTTCTATTTCTTTTATCAACAATGACTTGAATATTCCAAGAACAAGAGTTTTTCTAATTCTATTTTATTGTCTAGAGTTGATTTCACCACTAAAGATTATTACAGTGCTCAGATTTATTTTATCAATAAGATGTTGTTTGGTAGTCAGTCCTCGAAGTTTCCAAAGAAATGATGGACCAAAAATAAAGGGCGGTTCTTCTCTTTTTATCTTCAACGTGTTTCGCTTGTAAATAAGCAGTGAGATGCAGTTTATACTAGTACTACAAATTTCCCTTCCTTTCCGAGTTAAATTACTATCGGAGTACTGCTTCTCGTGCAGAGCACCACCCTTCAATAAATGCACAATTGACCAACAAATCCCTAAATTCTTTCTTTTCACATGCTCCTTCAAATCTTCTATTTCCAGGGACTAGAAAGATAAAATAAAGTCATCCGTATGGTTGTGAGCACTAGCTCTAGGCCACCAAATCAAAATATAACTATGAGCTGGTAGTAGCTTTGACTTAGAGTACCTGAGAAACTGACTACATTCAATTTCATTGCACCGATTGACCCTCGCCATAGTACAAGCAAGATGTCAACAACCAAAAACAAATGGAATCACATGTTTATGTTAATCTTATAACATTACATTAACTAAGCACGAAGACAGCATTCTGAATACCATGTGCAAATCCAATGCTCAAATAAAAGATACACGGGAAGATGAATATCCAGAAAACTACATACTTAAGAGTGGCTTCAGCACTTTCAACAGTAACTTTGTCATCAGTGGCATCGCGGTTCAAAATCCCTAAATCAAAATATTTTACATCCAATTCCAGATATGGAAATATCAACTGCAATAACAGTCAATTCAACAACAGAAAAAAAAAATACAAATAAATACTCTTAAAACAATAATAACAAAAGAAAACATCGCAAGAACGAACTAAAACGGTTCAAAGTTCAGACCTTGTCTTTGATCACTTTCCAGATGACTCGTGTCATTTCATCACCTAATATCACCGAATAAAACAAAATAATAATAATAATAATAATAATAATAATAATAATAATAATAATAATAATAAACAAAATGAACAAATTAATCTGTATATCAGCTGTCTCAATTAATTCTTTGATTTCGAAAAAGTACCGTCCATTTCGACAATAGGGTTTTGAACTCGGACTTTGTCAATGGCATTGGACGTAAAGCAGCGAATGGAGGCATTGGAGATTCGAGTGGAGAAACAGAGGCGGGTTTTCAAAAATACTCCATTGAAGTGTTTAGGATTGGAAATGGATACTAAGCTAGGGTTTTTGAATGACGAATAAGATGAAGATAAATTGAGAGTGCCAGCCATGGCGGTTTGCAGGACACGGATCATTACAGAACGCTGTGGGGTTGGGGCAATTTGTTCTGCCGTTCTGTTTGTAGTTTTCAATAGATTGCAGCCTTTTGTACGAAACCTGAATTAGCCTTAGGATGCGAAACGTGCAATTTGAGTCACGAATAAAAATGAGAAACTAGACAAATTTGCGAGTTTGTCTTTGATCCTCAGTTAGAAATTTTAATTAAATTTAAGTCGAAATCAATAATTAATATTAATTACATCATAATTAACAATTTTTAATAATAAATTTTACCAATCTTTTTTTTTTTTTTTCTAAATCTACTAAAGTTTTGACTTTTATCTAAATCAAATTGGGGCTAAGATATTCCATGTCATATTCGACTCTTTGGACTAATTTGAGTGACTTTTGAATGAATGTAAAATTAAAGCCAAATAAGTGTGTAACTAACCTCAAAACTCGAAGTGGAAAACCAAAGAAAAACGAAAAAAGTCATTTGTACACAAAAAATATACATCGTCTTTGACATCATCCGAGTTGGCAAGATTTGATTGGTGAAAAAACTGTTTATATTTTTAAACGGTCCAATAGCGTAGTGCTACGTTGCATGCTGTAAAATATGATGTACGTGTAACATAATTGACAGAAAAATGAAAGGTTGATCATTCTCAGATAAATATACCATTAATAAATAGCTAAGTATCTCTACATATTAAAAAAAGTTTCGATATCGTTGTCGAGTTTTCTTGTTAATGACTCGGTGTATACAATTTAATGTATGAAGAATAGACATATATTTGCAATTTAAAAATCAAATTTACGAGTATTCAGTCGTATAAATTGTTGTCACATTATATCTTGTTTGGTGCACATTTTGTAATTGATAATGCTTCTTTTTTTGACGTGATGGGGAATATGTGGTTAAAAAACAATGAAAGATTATTTATGTGATGAAAAATATTATTTTATTGAAAATGTGTGGTTAAAAATGAATAGAAAAATGATAACGAAAAAAATAAATTATCTCAAACATGGGCTATATATACATTATGCATAATGCATGGAGTTAGACTAATGACATGTGTTGGTCAAATCACAAGCACGCGTCCATTGACACTGTTTAGGTGATAAGTGAGATGTAGCCCCAACCATATGAGATGGAGATGCGAACCACTCATTGGAGCCATGTTCAAATCAATTGACTCAATTGTTAGAAAATCAAGGGTGCGTCAGAAGGTCCACCCATTCGGTAACACAAAACAACAATTCAAAGATATTTCATCACGAGATGACTAACCAACAGGTATCAATCATAAGATCCTTTTGGTAAGAGTATTTTACATGTTTATCTAAATCTTCATTTTATTTAATATTTAATTTTTGGACAGATTTGTATATATATTAGTTTATATATTGTGTTTTTTTAAGTTAAAAAAAAAGGAGGTAAATAGAGCAAAAAGGAAGAGATTTAGAGCCAAACTGATGCTTAAAGGATGGAACTGAAGAGACACTATTAGTTCGTGAAATTTAAATATTCAATAAAATAGAATAATTTTATGTAAATATATTATCAATTTTATTTTAATATATACATACATAGATGAATGATGTAATGAGCACCTAGTGTTCATCATATATTAAGCACCGATGACATGATATATGAATTCATCGGTGAATCTTACAATTATTTATTATCGATAGAAATGTAAAATAAAAATAAATAATAGATTAATTCGCTGGTAAAACATATAAAAAAATTAATGTTTTAAACAAAAGTTTTATTCGCGTTCATTTAAATATAATTTTAGAATATTTATTTAAATAATCAATAAGAACTTGATTTTTTTTTTACAATTTTTATTTTATAAAGTTCGGAATTTTATTTTTTTAGAATTTATTGTTTAGAACTTTATTTTTTTAGAATTTTTATTTGTTATAATTTTACATTATTTTTCGATTTTTTTTTTTTAGAATTTAACATTTTGTTTTTCAATTTTTACATATTTTAAATTATATATATATATTATAAAAATTCATCCAAATGAAATTTTATTTTAACACTTTTGTACTTCGAATGTCTTCAACGTTTTCATTGAAAATATTTAAAACGTTAAAAATGCGTTCTGAATTTTATGTTATAAATTTAATCTTATTTTTAAAAGTATATTTTCAAATTATTGAATTAGATCAATTTTAGATTTGTTTCAAAATAAAAATAAAAAACGACAAATTAAACCCTTCTTAATATTTCTAAATGGTTTTTTTTATTAGCTATTTATTCACTTTATCTCACAATTATTTCGCGAATGAAAATTTTCCAGAAAAAGCAAGAGAGCCGTGTTACCGTATTTCTCCACCGCAATGCACCCGATCCCCAACTTCACTCCTAGAACCCCGTCTAATATTTTTCTAATGAAATGTCACTTGTAAACTCTTTTCTAGTAAGCATTGACAAGTGTCGATACGATGAAAAATTGTGAAAATTTAAAATTGTCTAACGTGTTTTCTTAAATTGTTAGGTGTAAAACATAATATAAATGATGATGCAGGCGTGACATGATTGATTTTTCAATACTCCAACATGCAAAACCCCCCAACTTAAACCCTAAAGGGCCTAAACCACCCAACGTCTCTTCCATTCTCACTGTCCCATGGCACCAGTGGCGAGCCAAGCCAATGCACTCCTCTCAACCTTATCACGGAGGCGATTCAACATCCGCTCCATATGCGGCCGTCGTATCGGCTTCGCGCCATACATGTCATTTGCACCGTCCCCTGCCACAGAAATTGACACACCCTTAGTCGGAACCAAAATTCTCGAAACTTTCACTGAAGAATTCGAAATTGGATCACGTAAAATTACACTAGAAACAGGTAAAATGGCTCGATTCGCAAACGGCGCGGTTGTTCTGGCAATGGAAGAGACCAGAGTACTTTCCACCGTTGCTTCTGCTAAAGGCGATAGCGTCCGTGATTTTTTGCCTCTCACTGTATGTCCAACAAAGAATTAACTTTTCTACAGTTCTCATTTGAAAATTTCGATTTGCATAACATAGTTCCTATTTTATTTCCTATGAAGGTTCCAGAGTCTTAATTTTGAATTATGTATTAGAAATGCGGGCAAATTTTGCTGTGGAAACAAATGGGAGACTACTATAGGGATTATATTTTAACATATGAGAAAATTCATTGGGATTAGATTTGATAGATTTCTTCAGAACTCTGCTTTTTCTATTAGTGACTATGCTATTAGAAAATTCGTGAAATAATAATGGGATTGAAGTTAAATTATTTTGTTGCTGGTTATGAAGTGATTCATAACATTTTCTTTTTGTAAGGTTGAGTATCAAGAGAAACAGTTTGCTCAAGGTGTTATTCCCGGCACATTCATGAGGAGGGAGGGTGCTCCAAAAGAACGGGAACTTTTATGTGGTCGTCTCATTGATCGACCCATTAGACCACTTTTTCCCCCTGGATTCTACCATGAGGTCCAGGTACAATGAGACAGTAAATTGATGCCAAGCTGTTTTCTGTTGAACCTGCTGTCCTACTGTTTTTTCAGCTTGGTCCTTCCTGTAGGTCATGGCAAGTGTTCTTTCTTCTGATGGGAAACAAGATCCAGATGTAATGGCAGCTAATGCAACATCTGCTGCCCTAATGTTATCGGATATTCCATGGGGTGGTCCTATTGGGATAATACGTATTGGGAGGATTTACGGTCAATTTATTGTCAATCCTAGCATGGATGAGGTAATTCAAACATCTGTATGCTATTGCAAAAATTGTTGCTTCATGTTTCACCAATTTGGAGTGAGTACAAGCAGCTCATTTACTTCTTGAAATAACTAACATTTGTCATGTCAAGTATTTGGAAGTCAAAATTTCCTTTTCACCTGAACTGCTTTACAGAGGTTTTTGGAGACAGTTTCTATTTTAGTAGATCACTAATTCTTGACATATATAACCAAAGGTGTTTCGCCATGCGGATCCAAGGCCTCTGGTTGGTGCAACTATTTATGGCTTTATGTGAAAAAGGAGAAATCGTTTCAATTTAAATTCATAGTGAACAAAATTAATTTCACTGACTGTGAGAAAATTTTCCCCTCAGCAAGGTAGACTAGAAAACGAAAGAAGTACAAAAGTAGGCACGTCAGAGTTCGTAGTGAAACATTCGACATTTACTTTATTATTTCTGGAGAAGAATAAACGTTCAACACGTACAAAGTCTCCATAGAGGTAAAATTGGTAGATGGAGATCAGAGAGACGTGCAAAATCTCTAGGTGGAGAGAATTTTCTCCTAACTTCTGGAAATCCATCTCTAAATTATTTATACCAATTGCATCTAATAAAGCAACTCAAGATATTGGAAATTACCATCATAAAAAGGGAAAATTGCGGCATTAGTCACCAATCAATTCACATAGTAACAAAAAGGTCCTCATTCTACTCTTTTTGGCGTCTACATCCTCAACCTATTGGTTTTGTAGCACCATGGTCCATGCCTCGCAGATTCTGTCAAACAGCCACCCTCATGTCATATTTGTTGATTGGCAAAGATACCACTATCTTTATCCCTCATTTTTAAAATAACATGAAAAAAGAACAAGCTATAATGAAGAATAATGTCAGTTCATCTTCCCACCAACCGCCTCTACACCAGCATGGGACGTCACTGCCACCACCAGTTACAGCCTTAAAGCAGAGTTCAGAAATGCAAGTGAGGATAATTGTGTTTTGGATCACTACTTATGGGCCCTAGTCTCTTGCTCCTGTCTGGTCTGCATCCAGTTGCTCTGGAAGAAGAGGTGTTAAGCATGATTTCATGCCCAAAATATTTTCAAAATCTTCCTGAAAATGTCATTTTAAGATTTCTCTTCTTTTTATTTTCATTTTCATTTCTTGATAATGCATTTTTGCTGCTTGATGGAGCTTATAAATATATAATAACTAGAATTAATAGGCTGCAGTAGAGTGGAAAAAATATATAGTGCTGTATATTTTATTTATGGCTTGTATGGTGAAGTTTATATACATAACAAGATAACAGTAAGTCTGAAGATAAGACTACAAAGTTTAAAAATGAAGAAGACGTTCCTAGCTAGCTTGGTGGGGAATATTGAGGATAATACAGTTTAAATGAATTGAGGGTAAATAAAAATTAAATAAATGCCGATCTTTATCAATATACAAGTGCATATTCTTCTGCTTTTCCATTCTATTCTCTCTTTTTCCCCTTCTTTTTCCATGTATACATATATATACATATGTAATTGTGCCATTCCTAAGCCTGTATTGGAGTGAGTTATCAAGCAAAAGATTGACAGAGACGATTATGGTCAAAGGTGAGGGTATTAAGCTGTGGGAAAGTTATGAAACCTTCACATGCACGTGGTTTTACAGTGGAATTGAGAGAGAGATTTGGATGGACGGGTGGGTGGGTTTTATGTCTTCATGCAATCTCCACCGCCAGCAAGCTGGTGAAAAAGTTACCTCGAGACAGAAATTGGAAGAGAGAGAATGAGTAGAAATTGAGATAGAGGCGTGGAGAAGATTGGATGGGTTGGTGTCTGTTGGAAAGGAAGGGGATGACTGGTGCAATAATTTTTTTGATTTTCTTTATAATTTTGTGTTAATTAGATGGAATTGTCGTTTAATTAAAAAAATTTCAACATTAGACAGAGTCTGCGAGTTGGGGAATTGCTACAGAACCAATAGGTTGAGGATATAATTGTCAAAAATAATAAAACGAGGACCTGTTTGCTACTAAGGAAATAGGTTGAGGACTAATGATGCAATTTTCCCTAAAAAATAACGTGACTGTTTTATGGAAACAAATCTCATGTAGAAAATTTTTGAGGTCAATTCATCTTTCACATGTTTGTTTGCCCTGACGGTTCAATGTTGAGAAAAGAAAGTTTCAATTTAGGAAAATGAACAAAATTTTGAGCAAGTTTAGGAGGTACAACTTTCACCTTCCTAGGGCTTGGGCTGTTGGATGGAGCCTGAACCACTCTGAAAACTTAACCAGACCCATCGCTTGACTCATTATTATTGGAATTTTAAATGAACTAGAGTTTAATGGGAAAAGGCATACTTACTGAAAATATTGTAATTAATATTACTAGATGAGAGAGTTTATTGATTACAGTAACAAAGTAGATAAAGGAAAGAGGCATTAAAGAGGGAACCAATGAGGAAGAAGCTAATCAAGCTAGGTGCTCTCATATGAGTAGGAAATTGAAAAAGGAAGCAGACTGGGAAAATTGATTGAACTAGGTGCTCCCATTTGAGTCTTGGTCCGTTTGCTCAATCTTGTAACTTTTATCTTAGAATGCTTTTAAAAATGTTGGCGTCTCATATATGCAATATGACACATGCCATAAAATAAGTTGTGATGTTGTTCACTCTGATTTATAAGAACATTCATTTTGGATGTTATGCAGCTTAGCCTAAGTGATCTTAACTTGGTGTATGCATGCACAAGGGACAAAACATTAATGATAGATGTGCTAGCACGTGAGGTTTCAGAAAAAGACTTGGAAGCTGCACTAAGACTAGCTCATCCGGAGGTGAGTTTTCTCCGTGTTCATTGACACTGCATTCCCTGCAGTTATTATACGATGATTTTCTTTGATTCTTCAGGCTATTAAATATCTCGATCCTCAAATAAGGCTGTCAGAAAAAGCTGGTAAGCAGAAAAAGGAATATAAATTGTCTATGGTATCAGAGAAAACATATGACAAGATCAGGAGTTTGTCTGAAGCTCCCATTGAAGCTGTCTTCACAGACCCCACATATGGCAAGGTGCACCATATTTGCAATAACATCTATACAGGGATTTGTGCTGTTCTCTACTCATATCTCCTGATACTTTTGTCCTGTGTTCAGTTTGAACGTGGAGAAGCATTGGATAGAATTACTCAGGTTGTGAAAAAAGAACTTGAGCAAGAATGTGATGAAGAAGGTCTAAAGTTTTTATCCAAGACAGTTGATACAGTGCGGAAACAGGTTTGGGCATTAGTGTGAAATTAGGTCCCCTGCCCCCTAGAAAAGAAATCTCCATCTAGACCCATGCTACTCTCCCTCCCTCCCTCTCCCCTTATCTCTTGTGTGGAGGGGGAAGTGAAGAGTACCTACAAATACTTGTTCAGTATCCAAATTTTTGTTTTATTTAATGTATTAGTTGCTGATAGGATTTGAAATATCTTGTTCAGAAAGAGGCAAATGCGCATGCATACTGTGTTGGCTCAACCTTCGTTCCAACCAATTTCCGTAAAATATAAATTTGCTTTATTTCCAAATTTCATCAATAAAATTGGATTGAATTATGATACAAGACCAAAAAAGAACTCTTAATTTTTATCCGTAAGAGAACTTTGAAATCCTTGAAATTGTACAAGTGGAAATTAGTTTCTTAGGATAGAGTATTAGAATGAACCTATTCCTTAAAATGAAAACAGGAAAAATGGGTTCCAACAAAAACATACAAATTTTTGTTCTAGGTCAAACTCTGTAAAAATACAGCTAATTTGAAATTTTTGAAATTAAAAACGACTATTGGTTTCTCAATGGTATAATGCAAATGCTTGTTGAAGACAAAAGTGATGAGAGGGTCAATGAAATTAAGAGTTCTGAGATATCTTTTTCTTCCATTAGATATGTTCTCTTGATTTTGGTTTTGTACATCTTATTAGGTTTGTGAATTCCTAAGTTTCTGAAAATGTCAGGTTGTTCGTAGAAGGATAATTGGCGAAGGACGTAGGGTTGATGGAAGACGCCTTGATGAAGTTCGGCCTCTATATTGTGAAGCTGGTAATTTACCCATATTACACGGATCATCGCTTTTTTCCCGTGGAGATACTCAGGTTAGTACACCCGTATCCACCATTTTGTTCAAAGAGATAATTCACCATTCAAAGATATGATNTTTGGTTTTGTACATCTTATTAGGTTTGTGAATTCCTAAGTTTCTGAAAATGTCAGGTTGTTCGTAGAAGGATAATTGGCGAAGGACGTAGGGTTGATGGAAGACGCCTTGATGAAGTTCGGCCTCTATATTGTGAAGCTGGTAATTTACCCATATTACACGGATCATCGCTTTTTTCCCGTGGAGATACTCAGGTTAGTACACCCGTATCCACCATTTTGTTCAAAGAGATAATTCACCATTCAAAGATATGATTAAAAAAAAAAAAAATCTCGTTTTTTGGCCAGCTCTTTTCGTAAACATTTCTGGCATGGTATTGTATGCAGGTTCTTTGTACTGTAACCCTTGGAGCGCCTGGAGAAGCTCAACATTTGGATTCTCTGGTTGGTCCTCCAACGAAGCGTTTCATGCTTCATTATAGTTTTCCACCATTTTGCATCAATGAAGTTGGTAAAAGGGTTGGCCTAAATAGACGTGAAGTTGGGCATGGTAAGCTACTGGTATACTTATGACAGGAAAACGCATATCACGGTCATAATGCACTGCTCTAGTTTTGAGTTGGCAT
>CAIGRK010122608.1:0-13259 GCA_903798315.1 Fraxinus greggii
AAACAGACACTAAAAACACAAAACACAAAATGAATTCAAAACTCTAAACACAAAACTGAAACACAAAGAGAACAGCCCCTTAAAGTTTAGTGATCATTGTGAAATGGTACTTAAAGTAAGATGACTAATTTTGAATAAATTAAAGTTGAGTGACCAAGTTTCAACCTATAAGTTCAATGACCAATTGAGTTTTTTTACCCTTAATTAATAAAAAGTTGAAGTCAACTAGTCAAGTACGAGCCAAAATAAAGCTTGTTAGATGTTATTATGAATATAGAGATGTCAATGTGACTCATCGACTTTCTCGAGCCGGGCTCTCTAGGCTCGAGTCGAGCCCCATTTTGGGGCGTCGGCTCGAGCCCGAGTCAGCTCGTGTGGCTCGACCAGCCAAGTTTTTTAAAAAAGAAGGTTTAAAAAAATCATAAGAATTAATTTCAGCTGTCTGCAAACACATGCAGCTATGTGACTGAAGAAAAAAAATTAAAAAAAATCGAGTCGACTCGGATCATAAAGGTCCGAGCCAAAAATTCGAGTCGAGCCTAAATTTTTTGGTCTAGCAAAAGCTCAACTCGGTTCAGAAAAAAAGCTCGAACCATTTGTACTCGAGTCGAGCCCGAGCTTCGAGTTTCGACTCATGACTGGCTCGACTTGTTGACACCCCTATATGAATATGATATATTCAACCAAAATAAAAATTGTAGTTACATGTTAAAATTAACGATCATGTTACTTGTACAATTTAATTTGACAATATTGGTTGATAAGTCACACGCCCCTGTTTGGTGCACATTTTCAATCCAAGAATACATTTTTTTTTGATGTGATGTTATGTGATTGAAAAAGAAGGAAAATTTATTGATATGATAGAAAATATTATTTATTGAAGAATGTGTGGTTGAAAATGAGTAGAAGAATGAGAATGAAAAAAATAATATAGCTCAAACGGGGACTTATGATATCAAATTCATTGATTTTAAAAAAAAATTTAAAATCAATTGTCTGAATCTTGACAATATTAAAATTGTCAATTATAATTATAAAGCATGATTGTAAAAATAAGTTAAATCTAAAATAAACTCTACAACAGGTAAACTTCCTTTCCATGTCCGATAAATATATAAATAAAAATACAAAAAATCTTTAGGGTTTTGTTTCTGGCAGACCAGACCAACACTTTACTTTCACTCTCGCGCACGCTTGTCTTGGCTTGGCTTTACACAGTCTCCTCCTACAACAGGTAAACCTCCTTTCCATGTCCGATAAATCGTTATTGGATTCTTTTTGACATATAATTCGAGCTGAAAATCGTTCCTAGTTTCAGCAAATTTCACTGAGTTAAATCGATTTTCGGGTTTATCATATTTATTAATTACCCTACCTGTGAGTTATTGGGTTTCTTTGGACATTTATTGGTGGTCTAGGTTGATATTTGATTTTTTTTTTATTTGTTGCTATTGATTTTTATTTAGAGAGTTGTGGACAGAGCAATGGCTGCTGCTGCTTGGGAAATCACAGCAGCAGACTTCTTACAAGTATGATTTTTTTGCTATCTCCTAATATTCTTTGTTTTAAGCTTGGAATTTTGGGTGAATTATAAAAAATAAATACTGAATGTGGTTTTATTTTGGTAACTACAGGGTTCTCAAAGGCAAAAACTGTTTCTTCCTAGAGTTTCTTCAAGGCAGACGAACAGATTGCTTTGGGGTAACTTGCAAAGACAGAGTCCTGCAAAAATTTCTTATAGAGCTGGTCTTCCAGTCCTGGTGAGGGCAGTTGTCTCAAGGGATGCAAGCAGTTCAGTTAGTGAGATACCAGCCAAGGTTAAGAGGAATGCTGCAAAGGTTCTACATTTTTATCGTATTCCGTTTATTCAGGAAAGTGCAACTGCTGAACTTCTCAAATTGGTTCAGACCAAAGTCTCAAACCAAATAATTGGCTTGAAAACTGAACAGTGCTTCAATATTGGTGTAGATGGAGATCTTTCAGATGAGAAGCTTCTAGTGCTTAAGTGGCTTTTGGGAGAAACTTATGAACCGGACAATCTTGGGGTTGAAAGTTTTCTTGACAAGGAGATGAAAGAAAGCTTGAGTACCATTGTAGTAGAAGTTGGTCCCCGTTTATCTTTCACCACCGCCTGGTCTACCAATGCTGTCTCAATTTGCCGAGCATGTGGGTTGACTGAAATAAATAGATTGGAACGGTCAAGGAGGTACTTGTTGTATGTTAATGCTGGCAGTGCATCATTGTTAGACAGTCAAATTAGCGAGTTTGCTGCCCTGGTGCATGATAGGATGACTGAGTGCATCTATACTCAGAAGCTCACATCTTTTGAGACAAGTGTAGTCCCGGAGGAGGTCCAGTGTATACAGGTTATGGAGAGGGGCAGGAACGCATTGGAGGAAATAAATGATGAAATGGGTTTAGCCTTCGATGAACAAGATTTGCAATACTACACTAAGCTTTTCAGGGATGACATCAAGCGGAATCCTACAAATGTCGAGTTATTTGATATTGCACAGTCCAATAGTGAGCACAGCAGGCACTGGTTTTTTACAGGGAAGATTGTTATAGATGGTGAGCCAGTAAATAGAACTCTCATGCAAATTGTCAAAAGCACTTTGCAAGCAAACCCAAACAATTCTGTTATTGGCTTTAAGGACAACTCCAGTGCAATTAGAGGGTTTCTTGTTAATCAATTGCGACCTATTCAACCTGGTTCAACATGCCCATTGGAGATGAGTCCTTGTGAACTTGATATATTGTTTACTGCTGAGACCCACAATTTCCCATGTGCAGTGGCTCCATTTCCTGGTGCAGAGACAGGTGCTGGTGGCAGGATTAGGGACACGCATGCGACTGGCAGGGGTTCATTTGTTGTGGCATCTACAGCTGGTTACTGTGTTGGAAATCTTAATATTGAAGGTTCATATGCTCCATGGGAGGATCCATCTTTCACATACCCGACAAACTTGGCTCCCCCACTGCAGATTCTCATTGATGCTAGCAATGGTGCATCAGACTATGGCAACAAATTTGGGGAGCCTTTAGTTCAGGGTTACACAAGGACTTTTGGAATGAGACTTCCAAATGGGGAAAGACGGGAATGGTTGAAACCAATCATGTTCAGTGCAGGTATTGGTCAGATTGATCACACTCACATATCAAAGGGAGATCCTGAAATTGGAATGTTAGTTGTAAAGATTGGAGGCCCAGCATATCGAATTGGAATGGGTGGTGGTGCTGCATCAAGCATGGTTAGTGGCCAAAATGATGCTGAGCTTGATTTTAATGCAGTACAGCGTGGCGATGCGGAGATGGCACAAAAATTGTATCGAGTTGTTCGCGCTTGTGTCGAAATGGGGGAGAACAATCCTATCATTAGTATTCATGATCAGGGTGCCGGTGGAAACTGCAATGTTGTCAAGGAAATTATATACCCGAAGGGTGCTACTATTGATATAAGGGCAATTGTAGTTGGTGATCACACAATGTCTGTCTTGGAGATATGGGGTGCTGAGTACCAGGAGCAAGATGCTATTTTGGTAAAACCGGAAAGCCGCAGCCTGTTGCAGTCAATTTGTGAAAGAGAGAGAGTCTCAATGGCTGTTATTGGATCAATTAGCGGAGAAGGACGGATTGTTTTAATTGATAGTTTAGCTATAGAAAGATGCAGCTCAAGTGAACAACCTTTGCCACCACCTGCTGCGGATCTTGAGCTTGAAAAGGTGCTTGGAGACATGCCTCAGAAAACATTTGAATTCCATCGCACAGTTAATGCTAGAGAACCACTTGATATTGCCCCTGGGATTACTGTTATGGATTCTTTGAAAAGAGTTCTGAGACTTCCTTCTGTTGCATCTAAAAGGTTCTTAACTACGAAAGTCGATAGATGTGTAACAGGTCTGGTGGCACAGCAGCAAACAGTGGGTCCCTTGCAAATTACGCTTTCGGATGTTGCTGTTATTGCTCAAAGTTATACTCACTTCACTGGAGGTGCATGCTCAATTGGGGAGCAGCCTATCAAAGGCCTTCTGGACCCAAAAGCTATGGCACGGTTAGCTGTAGGAGAAGCTCTCACTAATCTTGTCTGGGCTAGGGTCACTTCTCTTTCTGACGTCAAGGCTAGTGGGAATTGGATGTATGCTGCCAAACTGGATGGGGAAGGAGCTGCCATGTACGATGCCGCCATAGCTCTTTCAGAAGCTATGATTGAACTTGGCATTGCTATTGATGGGGGAAAGGATAGTCTTTCCATGGCTGCACATTCATCTGGGGAAGTTGTCAAGGCTCCTGGAAATCTGGTAATTAGTACCTACGTAACTTGTCCTGATATAACTAAAACCGTGACACCAGATTTGAAGCTTGGAGATGATGGCATTCTCCTTCACATTGATTTAGCCAAAGGGAAGCGACGCTTGGGTGGATCTGCTCTCACTCAGGTGTTTGATCAAGTTGGGGATGAGTGTCCTGACCTTGATGATGTTTCTTACCTTAAACAAGTTTTCAATGGGGTTCAAAATCTTATTGAAGAGGAGCTGATATCAGCTGGTCATGATATTAGTGATGGAGGATTGATTGTCAGTATCTTGGAGATGGCATTTGCAGGGAACTGCGGTATTCACTTGAACTTGACTTCACAAGAGAGTTACAGCATTTTCCAAACTCTCTTTGCAGAGGAGCTTGGCGTTGTCCTTGAGATCAGCAAAAATAATATAGATTTGGTAATGACAAAGCTTTTGGATTTTGGAATTTCTGCTGAAATTATTGGTGAAGTTGCTGCCTCCCCGATGGTTGAATTAAAGGTCGATGGTGTCACTCATTTGAAGGAGGAAACATCTCTACTCAGGGATATGTGGGAAGAAACCAGCTTTCATCTGGAGAAATTACAAAGATTGGCATCTTGTGTTGCACTTGAAAAAGAAGGTTTGAGTAGTCGCCATTCGCCTTCATGGGAGTTGTCTTTCATTCCAATCTATACAGATGAGAAATATATGACAGCTATTTCAAAACCGAAGGTAGCAGTCATTCGTGAGGAAGGCAGCAATGGAGATAGAGAAATGGCTGCTGCTTTTCATGCTGCTGGTTTTGAAACATGGGATATAGCAATGTCTGACCTTCTTAGTGGAGCAATCTCATTGCACGAGTTCCGTGGAATTGTCTTTGTTGGAGGATTTAGCTACGCTGATGTTCTCGATTCTGCAAAGGGTTGGGCAGCTTCAATACGGTTTAATAAACCTCTGTTGAGTCAATTTCAAGAATTTTATGAACGTCCAGACACTTTCAGTTTAGGGGTTTGCAATGGTTGTCAGCTGATGGCTCTTTTGGGGTGGGTTCCAGGCCCCAAAGTTGGAGGTGTCCTTGGGGACAATGGGGATCCATCGCAACCAAGGTTCATACACAATGAATCCGGACGGTTTGAGTGCCGCTTCACAAGTGTGAAAATAGAAAATTCACCAGCTATAATGTTCAAAGGAATGGAAGGTAGCACATTGGGTGTGTGGGCTGCCCATGGTGAGGGAAGAGCTTATTTTCCTGATGATGGTGTCTTCGATAGTATTCTAAAATCAAATTTGGCCCCTGTGAAATATTGTGATGATGATGGGAATCCGACAGAAGTCTATCCTTTCAATCTTAATGGTTCTCCTTTAGGTGTGGCAGCAATTTGTTCTCCAGACGGCAGACATCTTGCCATGATGCCTCATCCAGAGCGTTGCTTCTTGATGTGGCAGTATCCTTGGTATCCCAAGAACTGGAATGTGGACAAGGAAGGCCCTAGCCCCTGGTTGCGAATGTTCCAAAATGCTCGGGAGTGGTGTTCATGAGGTTAGTCCTTGCCATTGACTATCTGCATATAACATTCTGTTTTATCTGAATTGAATACTTATTATTCTGTTTTTGATTTACAGAGGCTTGATGACTTGGGCGGCATTATGTTGCCAGCTCTTGATATAGCCCCATAAATGTTTCAGACATGTGGATTTAACATTTCGGTGCGAGATACATTTTGAAATGGCATGTAACTTGAAGGTGAGGCAGCCAGTTTCTAATATATACCTACAGGAAAAATGGAGTCTGACTTGAATAGCAGCAGAGAAATTTCTCTTTTATACATAATAATTTGTGTTTTTCATCTTTTTATTTATTTTGTAGCACATTGCACTATGCACCCGAAAATGTTGATAATATCTGTCTTTTTATGGAGTTATTTTGTGATTTTTTCCTTGTTAGGAGTTGAATGACTTTTCTCGTTATATTGTAAACCTATGCATTTTACTGGTTTTTTTATTATGAATTATTAGACCATGTTTTAAGTTACTTCTTAATGTTTTGATTGTTCTCTCTCCCCCCTCTGTTAGTTTTAAGATGGATGTTTGAATGTACTAGAATGAATAAACCAAGAAACCAAAAAATGAAGGTGGCATCTCGTTGGCAATAAATTAAAGGACAACTAAGATTGTTGGGACATATATTTAGAAGCTCTTATTAATGAGCAATGCAATCCTCTAATGAAGCTGTTCATAATAGGGAGGGGTGGATCAAAATTGATGACGTGATGCAGTTGCAAAAGATATAATTTCGTGGGCTCTTTTAATGGATATAGTGCTAGATCCAACGTGGTAAAAAAGAAGAATTTATGCAACTGATATGAAGTTGCTTAAGAACAAGATCAACTTATTGCTGTACTTTCTTTGTTTGTAAAACCGGGACTTGATATTGTCGAGAATGTCTTTCCTACTTGCCACTTGAATTTCTTGATGTTTGGTTCCAAATTTGTTACTCTTTTCCGATGTTTGTAATTAGACCAAGTTATGTTACCTGAGCCAAAGATGCAGTTGTTCTGCAATATTACTTTTTTCTATTCCTTTGCCATAGAATTCAATAAGCTGTATCGTACGGGTGCCTCTATTTCTGGACTGGCAATTTTAGATACTAAAAATTGAAGTCCTGATTTGATGTCTGAATTAGGATGATGAGCTAAAACTTCGGAGTTACACAGGACGAGGAGGAAAAACATCATAATATGCATAGATATAATAAGCAGACAAGGAGCGGCGTCACACCAAAGAAGAAACTAAAATGAAACGACAATGCAACTTAATATTTCCGTGTGCAAAAATATGTGCCTGCTAGGAGAAAAGCACAATTAATTCAGTTTCAGAGTCATCTGGAATTTATGATGCTGCACATCCATTGAGAATGAAGATAAATATCTTTGCTTAGTTCTTCATAGGATCCTTCAAAGACACTGGAACCGGAGTATGCTTGGAGAATCCCATCCTCGAATACATTTCCCTGGGGAAACTGTATGTTCATTTGGCTAGAGCAAGCTTGATTTGCTGATAAATTTCCTTGTTGAAGTTGTAGACTTTGTTGATTAGTATGATCGCACATTATATCATACCTAGGGGAAAATTGTAAATCATCATTTGCTAAATAAGTTTCTTGAGAAGTCTCATAACTAGATGTATAAACTCCAAGATTAGCCATTTGATTTCTGATGATTTCTATCTCCTCCTCGAGGTTGGCCACCTGCATGGTAAGTTTTATGGATGAAATCGATGATTTTATTGCAATATAATGAGGTTTCTAGAGAGAAGTGAAATGACGAACCAATTTCTGCAGTGCAAGAATATGTGAAACACAACCGTAAATAGGGTCCTGCATTCGTGCCAGTGCTTCATAGGATAAAGTTATGGTAGCATCACTTCGATTCTGTACAGGGAGGTGCAGCAATAGTTTAGAGACGTTGCTTGCACCAAAAACCTTGTGAACAGCAGCAAAGTGACTTGCTGCATGGTCGTAAGAGAAGTAAGGTGCAAAGATGCATTCGCTTGTGCACCTTCTTCTCAGGAACTTGCATGCTCCACATGAAGAACCTAGTCCTGTCATTGGATAACCTTAGTTTTCGCAAATCCTGAACCTTGTACGAATTTGTTTAGTGAAGTAACAAGTAAAGATCTAAGCTTTATAATCATCATTGAGAAAGGGTCGGGAGTCCTTTTCATTAGGGGTAAGGGACATTCTCACTTTTAAGTTAAAAGTAAATTCTTTTAGGTCTCCTTTGTGGCCAACAGTTTTTCATGCACGACTTAGGTAAACCTTCCTTATCTGTCTTTAAATAGCTTTATCCATTACAACTGACCCAATCATTATTTTTATTTCAATATGTTAGGCTCAAAAAAATTAGTGATATATTGTTGCTGATTAGTAGTCTATGAGTCAATGTTGTAGCATAGGTGAGTATAGCAGCCTCTTTTGCTCTTTATTTAGCAATGATGAATGAGTTCATCATGCTTTCTTGAAATAATTATGGGAAAAACCACTTGTACAGGGTTTTTTCTACCAGAATGTTGGCAGTTTTCCCCATTTTTTTTGCCAACTGCCAATGAAATGTTGACAACTGCGCACCTGTAAACTGCCTGTTAAACTTTCTTGTACGTGTAGAATAGACAGATGACTTTTCAACAGTTATATTCAGTGTGTGGTGCAAAACCTTTGAAAGTGAAAGTACTTCTATTACTATAATCAGAAAATTAATTAGATTAACAAAATGTCACTTCATTAGTCTATTTCTCTAAATTTTCCGGCATACTAGAGGTTTAAGTCGAGCAGGAATTAGGCTGTTGGTTGGTGGCATTGTACTATAACTTATATGAACTGGCTTGTTTATCTGAGGAAGTTAGCCATTCTCTCTGTGCTCCGGTATATAAGAGTCAATTTTAAATTTTGAAGTAATCCAGTCGGTGGATATTCAAGGACTATCTTGTGGTGAAACTTTGGCGATTCTTTGTAGTCTCATGCTGTATAGATTGAAATCATGGTATTTTTCTCTTGCTGTTACTAAATTCAGATTTTCTCTTTGCAATTAGAAAGTATTGCTGCACATGTTTTTTTAGTCTATTTGAAGTGACAGCTGAAGTTTATAATATTATTTGTGTTTCTCCTGTGCTTAGGGATACAGAGAGACTAGGTTGCATGACTCAATACTTCAATTTGTCTGGTCATATTCATTCTCCATTATTAATTTATATTTTTAGTTCTAATCTCATTCTAAGTTTGGCTGTTTGCCACTAAATAAGGGGTTGGCCGACGTATTTAAGTGCCGTCTTTACATTAAAAAAATCCTTAAAACAGCTCCATCCAATTCTCTAAATACAAGTAGGATAGGGAGCTCAACATTGGCCATCAGAAAACAGGTTCAAGTGCTCAAACTATTATATTTTTAGCTACCTTTCGGTTTCAAAGCTCTAGAAGCAGCAAATTGTATATTATCTTTTTGATTAAATGCTTAATTCCGTACTACCAAGAGCAATAACAAAGCACGAAAAATGAATGAGATCATTCATTTTCAAAGTAAGAGCTATGTTCACTTGTCGCAGGATTTCACCGTTACGAAAATGATGTAGAAATTTACTATATGCGTAGAGAAACTCAAGTCTCTCTCTCTCTGCACATAAAATAGGTTCACCCTAAATATCCACATCACAAGGAGAAAATATTAGGCCGATCTGCACTTGAAAGAAGGAAAATACTATTAAGCTCCACACAAGAGGACTAAATTTTAGTTGAGATAAAATTCCAACTTTCCATCTTGTCAAAGGGATAACGTTTTTTTTTTTTTTTTTCCATTTATTTTTAACGAGAATACATGCATGAAAGAACAATGTTTGTGGGACGGTGGAGAGGAGCCTTTACACTTTCGAGCAAAACGATGTGACTTTCTCCGTCATAAAATGATTTTACTATATACTTCCTCATGCTATGGTAGGCGGTAGGCTAGCTTGCTAGCTCATGTTTACACTATATATTTGGCAGTCTCCAATTAATCTGTACTTTGGATTGTATAACAGTAATATCAATGTTCATTAGGTAATTGCTCTTTTAGTTGTTAAATAAACATAGAGCACTAACTGAATTATTTAATTTGTCTTATGCAATGGTACAATATAAATATAGAGGAAATGACGACGTTGATATAGATGCGTTAGCATAGTAAAATGGATGAGACTAGATATGAGAATATAATGAGTACGTGAAGGTAGTATGATTTCGGATAAATTAAGATTGACTTAGGTGGTTCTATGCGTACTATATAAACTTCAAGAATAAGTCTGACGCAAGACGATGGAGGATTATACCAAATCTATCATTGCATATTAGCTATTATAAACTTAGATTCATCGGCCAAAAATCTAGGAATTGACTGAACAAAATGATTGAAAAGAACTTTACGTAAGTGCTCCAATTTTATAGCAACGAGAAATGATTAGTTTGTTGTCATTGTTATATTTGACATGGAATGTGTCATTCAACATGATTAAGGAGAGAAGAAAGTTCAAATATTGTCTATTGTCTTCTACAATATTATCGAGTAACACACATTAAAAATGTCACGACATGATTGATCAAGTAGTGATTGTCGGTAAGCTTAATTAATAAACAAAAATTAATCAATTGTTGATAAGCTTAAATATACAATAACGTTTCCATATCACTGTCTACTATTCTTCATGTGAGCATGCATTGCTAACTCATGAGGTCCTATATATGGACAGTCGAAACGGGCAGGTTGAAGATTTTCTCTTCTTGCTATGGTAGAGATCGCAATTATAAAGTGTTAAAATCTTTTTAATTGCTATAAGTATTGCTAAGTATGATTTTTTCATTTCTTGGGCACAACCTTTCTTGAACTTAAGTATAGGCACTCGAACTCAACAATCTATGGTGATTTGACATATGAAATCGACAATTTCTATCTGGGATAACTTACAATTCCGAGCTTGCGTGTTTTGGTAGTTTTGCATTTTGTTGAGACCAAAAATTAGGAGTTCAAACATGGAGATGGTGGGTGGGGGCCATTTTAGAAGGAACGAGCAATATGGTGTTTAGATTAATTGGTTGTCGAGAAGGCACAACCAGAATCTTTATACAGGATGTTAGCCGAAAAAATAATTTTTGAAATTGGGATTTTGTCAAAAAAATTAAAAGAGACAATACCGGACATCCTTCACTTTTCTGTCAATGTCAAAAACACCATCATGATTTAAAAATATCACTAGCAACTCATTTCTAATTTTGAGTATCATATTCACCCCCGATCACTTTTATAATTATATTCACACCACAATTTTTATTATCCGCATCACATTTTAATTGCAATAAAGGTCCCCATTTTTTCACTTATGTCACTAACTTTTTTGTCGCATTTTTATGATTAGTCTTCAATTAATTAGCACATATTTTATATGATGACGAATATTGTCCAAATATTTTGTTAATGTGCATTGAAATGAGGGACATATATTTTATCAATGATTTATTAAAAAAGGGTTTGAACCCCAACCTTTAGGGCTCCCACCGTCCCGTCCCTAAAGCATTGTGGAGGAAGTAAATCACTGGATGTGCCTCAGCAGACCATGGTACAAGAACTGCCATACTGGTGCCCACAAAAAGTCCAAATTCCAAACCATGTTAGAGGCAGGAATCGAACCCTCACACTGCGACTGCCAGCTCAGTTGAGAATACCTCACTCATGTCCTTTAAACCACTGAGCTATGCCCCGGAGGGCATTTTTATCAATCATTTATTGTTTATTGAAATGAGGGACAAATGAGGGACATAGATTCTATCATGCACACTCAATTCGATGTAATTATTTTTCGCTCTAAATGATAAATGGGAACAAGCCCCTCCCGGAATTCTTGAGTTTTTTTTTTTTTTGTTTACAATTTAAATCGAATTTATAACAATAAATAATGATATCAATAATAAATATTTAATTAATTAAATGACGCAATTGATGGAGATAATCTAATCCCCAACCCGCCTTGCTTCTACCTTGTCCCACTTCTCTAACATCCTCGATATATCTATCCCATTTCGATCCTTCATTATTTGTCATTAAAGTGAATCATTCATTGATATCCAAAAGGTTTCAGAAAGCAGTTCCTTTGTCACTGATGTTTCCGATGACCAACAAGATATCACCAGAGGAAAGGATATGGACGACTTACTCTTCCAAGCTCCCACTGGAATGGGAACTCACGATGCTGTCCTCATCTCCTACGAATACATCAGCCGAGGACAAGAACAAAATTACTCATTTGTAAATAATGAATCTAGTGTACACATGAAGAGACGTGTCGAAGACTAAATTTAATAAATAAATGTGCTCCCTCTCGAGCAACTTAAGCCCTTAAATGAACGGAATCAACAATTCAGATTTTCTCACATAATCCACAAAACATCATATGAGAGAGAGGCAATTGAAATTAGTCTAAATACTGTTTAGTTTTTGGAACAAATGAGGGCAAGTTTTGATTTTAAGCTTGTCGTGTTTCTTCAGGTACAACTTTGACAACACCATGAGTGGATATTACATTGCTTTTGCCTTCATGGACAAGCTTATTGTCCACATCTCCAAGAACTTCATGACCTTGCCTAATATCAAGGTGTCATTTTCTTGTTTCACTCTAATCTTGGGGAAATCCAAATTAATGAAATTGATGATAGATCGGATTAAATACTGTATGGTTAATTACTGCAGGTTCCTCTTATCTTGGGTATTTGGGGAGGCAAAGGTCAGGGTAAATCATTCCAGTGTGAGCTTGTGTTTGTCAAGATGGGAATCAAGTGAGTTTATTAATTTTCCATATTCCCATTATTGTTTCCGTGTCAATTATATTCGTTCATAGTTTTTAACTGTTATGAATTTCGGACCACAAAATAATGACAATAGTAAAATAAAGATGAAGAAAATAAGAACACAAGAAGTTTAGAGAAGAAGAATCCACCATGAAAACTAAGCTCTCGAGAATGTTGCATGTGTTTTCTTCCTTTTCTCTTAAGTGTTTATGCATTACAAGTCGTGACATATATATAGGTAAACCCTATGGACAAGTGGTAGTAGAATAGGAGTCCAAAATCGCGTCAAAAATGAAAACGGGCTTGGGCCGGATAAACATGTCGCTCAAGCGACAATCCCGTTGCTCGAGCGACGGGTCAGCGATGTCGGGCGACAGACTCTCAGGTTGATTTCCGTCGAACTCACTCGAGCGGCCAGCTAGCGCCAGGGTAGTAAAAATGCGGCACTTTTTCCTCCAGTTCATAATTTTGATCTCTTCAAAACCACTCCAACTTAGACTCCAATACCCACTAGAATTTGGGTCAAACTACAACAAATTTTCACCTTGAACCAAATTCCAACACAAGAAAATTCCAAGTCACAACTCCATCAATAAATACCACCCCTCCTCAAA
>CAIGRK010122644.1:0-10007 GCA_903798315.1 Fraxinus greggii
AATTTATTAAATTATTTATTTTTTATTAGTTATGTAAATGAATCTATTTATTAAGTATAGTAGTTACAATTTGGTCCGCTTAATTTTCTGAGATTATGTTTTATTTAATTATTTTTTATTGAAGGGTCCAACATTTGAATTTTTGCAAGATGGAGTACCATCTCGATGATAAGTTGAGTTAGATGACGAGAAAAGCTATTTGGAACAATAGTTTTGAGATTTTTACTACTATACTGGAGTTGCTCGATGATCAGCATGGAAATATGCTACGCTAGTCCTTTCTATGATCCCTATATTAGTTGAGAGATGTGCAGTATTCTTTGTTGATCATTGATGCACTACTATGTTGACTGCTTAGGTCATTCGACGATGATACCCTCCATTTCGACCTTGGGGGGCAAGGGCACTTTTCTCTCGATGTTTGAATTTGCCCTCATGACTGAACTAAAAATTACAGGCGATAAAACAACTTGCGATGTTACTCAAAGAAGCAATAGGCTGTACGACACGTATTTTCAAGGATAAGGGACGATGCTTCTACCACAGTTGATGGGCACAATCAAGGAGTACGAATAGATGTTGGACAGATTGAAACTGGAACTGCTCTGGTGAGATGTCATCACAAGAAAACTGCGATCAACCCTTTTCATTTGGAAGTTTTTGACGACATCGATGCCTTTAACAACTATCTGTGGAGTAGAGATATTTTGAGGACACAATACACGCCTTTACATATCACATTCGAAGCCCAATAGGTCCTTGTATAAGTACGATACTTACGGATTGCCATTGGTAGTGCAGGTAAATGTTTAACATGATCAAAATTAAAATATTTTTATATTAAATTTATATATAATAATTGTATGTGTTGCATATGTGGGCATATAATATTGTCCCACTTTTAGGTATTCAATTTTCCAAGCGATGGGAAACACGTTGCTCTCGAATGCATCATTGGCAAGCATCCCGAGTTGATGATTTTCCATCGACAAACTATCAACTCTCCTCGATGACCCTCAAGTGAGTATTATACATTTGTGATTTATATTGTATGTCATTTTAAAATCTCAATACATAATCATTGACTAGTTGAAATGTCAATATGTCAGCTTGAAGTCCTAATTGAGTTGACGCCGTCGATGGACGAGGATGATCGAGGTTTTTTGCATGAATTAACCGTTCTGCATACTCAAGACGACCAGATGTCTGATTTCATCCTGAACCAAGATAGGGTATATGAATTGAAAATAATTTATTGATTACTGAGTTTGTTTGTTTTAATTAAGTTAATAATTTTTAATGTTATTTGTGTAGGAGTGCGGTCCATTTGATCGACCATCACCTTCGCCTTAGATATCACCTTCACCGATGGGATCGTATCCGCCAATGAGATCTCCTTCTACTCCATCCAGGAACCTCTCATTGGATCTCATACACTTGGTCAGAGTCATTATTTTGATGATCTGTATGTCTACTTGACTGGAATTATGGTGGAGGATGTGGGCACGTTACGACAAGAGTTAAAAGGAGATGTGAGCGCGCTATGAGAAGAGGTAGGGACTATGCGACAAGAGTTAATAGGTGAGGTAGCATATTTATGTTGTGATGTTGCATTGCTACGAGGCCATTTGGTATACCTTCAGGACGAGATCGCAGCGATCCAAGGTGATATAATAGGCAGACTAGGGATTAACGGAGAGGATGATGGAGAAGGTGACAAATCGAGGTCATACACCGTTGTGGACAGATGATAGTGCATTAAAATCGTTTTTGTTATATGCGAAGCGAGAGGGGGTGGCCCCGATGGGGATGAAAGAGGTGGCGGAGGAGGAGAGGACGAAAGGGTGACCCCAATGACAGAGATGGTGGCATTCCCTGAAGCGGATGATGTGCCTAAGACGTAGAGGTGGCGTATGAGGAGAGGACACCTGTCTTAACAGAGGGTAAGAAGTGCGCAATTGATGTGCCAGAGCAGGAGGTCGACAAGAGGTCGAGATTGCTATCATAGTACGTCATTTCTACCTTCACAACTGGGGCAAAGAGGAGAACTTTCGTCGGTGGGACGTATCACAATCTCTTCTGGGAGGTGGACCATGCTAGTGGAAAGTGTTCGAGATCGAATGGAGAATAATTATACTCATGTAAGTATTTTATGAATTTAGTAAAGTACACAATGCTAACTCATCTATTCTTCTTTTAACATTTTTTCTATTTATTTTTTCAAAGCTAGCCAACGATAGCTCAAATGACGATCTCGGAAGTTTATAAGTGGTTTCATAGCATCGCGACTTCGGAAGCTTGACTAGCCACGATGTAAGTGTACTATCGCAATTGTTTTTTATTATGTATAAATAATTTTTTGTTTATTAAATGAAATAACTCTCTTTTTTATTGGTGTATCCTAATGTAGCATATTGACCTGGTTATGGACTTGTTACACGATCGGGCTTAAAGATAACCTAGGTCATTTGATATTCATGGTCGAGTCATATTGAGCACCGAGTTACTGCATGTCGTTATCATTGAGTATCATTCGCTCCAACTTATGGATAGTGAGTACACAATGCTCAAATATATGCTCGAGTCAGCCATAGGGATGTAACTGAGTATCGGGGAAAGTCATAGGAGGGTTGTACATATATGTACATTCCAGTGATCGCGAATTATAACTACTTTACCGTAGAGATCGTCTTTGATGATTCCACTATATATGTGTACGACTCCGATTATTTTGACAAAGAGTCAGCTCGAGCTTAACCTGGAATCGATGGTTGTGATTGTTCCTTTGATAGCTAGACGAGCGGGCATGATTGTGCAGGATAAACTAGCCATTGTGCGGGACTCGATGACGACTAGACAATTGAAATAGTAAGTATCTATAATTTTTTAAATTTGAAAACTTAGTTTCAGCTACATGGTGCCCGAACTATCACATTATTATTTAATTGCAGGTCTATTGTGACATGTTCACAATAAAATATATTAAATATTTTAGTATAACACATAAAGTTGATTGAATAACCAATCTTGGATACAAAATTAGAGGAATAATTTGCGTGCGATTTGTATGAATTAAATTGTGATTCGTAAATATTATATATTTAACTGGGAAATATTGTGAAAAAATGTTAAAAATGTAAATTTAATTGTAAATATTGTAAAAAAAATGTAAAATTGTTCATATAATCGCGATGCATTACGCATCAGTCTAATTGTCTTTTAAGAGAATCTGACTTGTACAAAAATGGTGAGTATGCCATGTTGCTCTGCACTTGCCATACCTACGCGGTCAAGGAAACTCTCCAATATATGGTATTCTAGATGTATGAGGACGTTCAAGACCATGCGGTTCAATTTCGGGTGGCAACAAACTATTAAGTGAGAGAATATTGTTGAGAACTTCCCATTTGGCTTCATTCGGTATAGGAAATATTGTCTCAACATGTGCTGCTCTTCAATAATCAGCCGTATAATAAGGAGAGCATAAGGTTCTTACTGCAAAACCTCTATACATAGTCATTGCGATTGCTTGCTTATATGGAAAACTCTTAATCTGAAATCGACTACAAGTGTAGGTGTTATCAGTTAAATCCAGCATGTATCCGATATTACGTACAAATTTCACAAAGAAACACAACTCATCCAGTGGTTCTACATTCAACTTCCCCACAACTTATATAGCCCTAAAGAGTTTATCCTCTTGAGATGATGCTAGCACGCTCGTGCAACTTTGTGATTCCACACATCAGTCGTGAAACCATTGTTGTAGTTTGTTACTAATGTTCTCAATAATTGTAAGGATTTGTAACTCTCAATCTTTCTTAAATAGTGAATTGAGAGACTCCGCATTATTTGACGTCATCGTGTTGTGTCGACGTCCTGAAAATATGAGCGCGCTCAATGTTCAATCCCCATTTTCTATTAGATATTTCCATCTCTAGAATGATTTACTTCTTATTTTAATCATGAACTTATTACCCTCTTCAACACTGTAAGTTTTGGGTGCTCTCCTATCCAGTGGTTCTACATTCAACTTCCCCACAACTTATATAGCCCTAAAGAGTTTATCCTCTTGAGATGATGCTAGCATGCTCGTGCAACTTTGTGATTGCACACATCAGTCGTGAAACCATTGTTGTAGTTTGTTACTAATGTTCTCAATAATTGTAAAGATTTGTAACTCTCGATCTTTCTTAAATAATGAATTGAGAGACTCCGCATTATTTGACGTCATCGTGTTGTGTCGACGTCCTGAAAATATGAGCGCGCCCAATGTTCAATCCCCATTTTCTATTAGATATTTCCATCTCTAGAATGATTTACTTCTTATTTTAATCATGAACTTATTACCCTCTTCAACACTGTAAGTTTTGGGTGCTCTCCTGAACAACAAATCGATGCATTTAACCTGATACCTAATCTTCAGGTTTTCTTGTATATGGTACAATCAATACCCATGATAGGTTTCGAGAAAAACTTTAGTGACACCATTTAATATAGATGGTTTCCAATCAGTTACAAAGCAAGGTTCACTACTTTCCCGATTACTTCCATCAGCTTTGTGAAGCACCACACTTCGATGGATCTTTCTCGCTATCGACAATACCATATGCAAGAGAGTAAATTTGGATGTTGGCATCTTGACATGTACCAATAATCAACTTGGATTCGTATCTAGCTTTCAGAGTTATACCATCGACTAGAATTAGGAGTCGTACATCATTTCGAAATCCTCGAATGTGTTGTCCAAAAGTCATGAAGAAAAAGCTTAAAACAATTATCGCCCTCCTTCTCAATAAAAAATGCGGAGTCAGGATTAGTTGTCCCCATCTTATGGCAATACCTGGCTAATTTAATATAGCTCTCATCAGTCGAGCCCATTAAATCTTCCAACGTGCATTCTTTGACCTTTCAGCCTTTCAAATAGCTCATGACCACTCCATTCTCTCAAACGACATCGTTAATGATGTTCGAAGGTTTGTAGACCATTCGTGGCCCAGATATTTGTGCATTATTTGTCGACTAATAAACCGTGCTCTTGTCATCATTTATTTCAGTGTATACTCGCGAATTACAAATAATTCATTCATATCTATCTTCATAGCTCGCAAACGCCAATGACAACTGTCATCGACGCAGATAATTGTCAACAATGACTTGTTTGATTTTTTCACTTTGAACTTAAAGTTGTATTTTAGTACAATTCGGTGCACAGCTTATTGCAAATCTTTCTTTGTTTCAAATAGTTGCTCGACATACAAATCTTCATCGTTGAGAATGACACGTGAAAAATTGGATAACGGTCCACTCGATCTAGTCCCTTAGCTCCCACCCCACGCATGTCTTGATGGGATAAAGTAATCAAATCATCATTTGTAAATTCATTTTCACTATCGTTGTTGCAATCTATCGATGAAATTATGTGCGTAATAACGAGATCACGATGAGAAACAACGGTCTCGAGAATAACCACATTATCCTCACGAGCTAACTCAATCGTGTCCCAAAAATCATTGGCATTGTGATTTCATCCATCCGAATCCTTGTATTCACCTTCAACGATATTCTTCCTCATTAAAGTCACTCAAAGAGGAGTTGTGTGCATATTATTCAATTCAAGTAGATAATTCATTTCAACAACAGAAGTAACCTTTATAGGTGGAATCAGAATGTATGAATGTTCGTTGAATTGAAATCTCAATTCCATAACGTATTCAGAGAGATCGATATTCAGCCTTATTTTGTAAATCATGGTTCATCATATGATGTACTCGATATTATGGAAATTGGAATACCATCACGTATATCACTCATCCATTTCCATAAACATCGATCTTTTTCATCCAATTCGAAATCACCAAACAAATTTGGATAACAACCATACCTGCATGATGAAACTTAATTTTTAATTATAAGAAAAAAATTCAAAAAATCGGCCCAATCACTAGATAATAGAAATTTACTTTTAAAAAAATAAGTCGGGCTGATTGTGTTCATAGTCGGCCCAGTCAGCTTGGCCGACTGCTAACAGCCGATGATTACCTAAGGCCTTCAAGAGCTAGCTGTTAAGGCTGGTCGGAAATTAATATCGTCATGAATCTCGTCTGAAAGAATATAAATGCAGATGAATTTTTTTCTTATTTATACTTAAAAAATTATAAATCTATTTAAAAAAGTTTATCTACATGTTATCTATATTGAAATAAGATTTATCGATTAAAAACATATACTAATTTAAGGAAAGCGAAATTAAACATACCTAAATATACTTATCGATTAGAAGCGATTGATATAAAAAAAAATTCTTGTTCAACGTTCAATAAATTTATGAGATTTTGAAGTTGAAGCATGTGAAAGATGATAGAGTTTTTATCAGTGTTGGAATAAACAAATAAGAAAAATTAGCTGATTTTAAAATTTTAAATGGAAAGTGTTTGATTTTTACTTGTTAACTAAAATGGTAATACTTTCTTTTAAACAAAATAATATTTTGTAATTGCAAAACATAATTAAGGGTATCTTTGCTTTTTAACATCCAAAATGCCATTGTGAAAATATGTAATTGTTGAAAATTCAAAGTGAAAATTAGGATGTTTGACCAAGTCATTTTTAAAAGTACCCCGTGGTGATATTGGTGGTGGTAGTGGGGATAGGAGGAAGAAGGAATAAATGGGAGAAAATGAGATTTTTAATATAGGAAGGTTTTTCATCAATCTAAAAGGATAGAGGCAAATGTTACAAATTTTTTGCACCAATAAACCTTTTTATGCCTTCATTTGGCGCTCATTCTTGCCAAGAAAATGGATTTTGTGTTTCACATCACGAACAATGTTTGTGTAAGTAAAGCCTGCAACAATTGACTTCTATGCAATTCTTCCAATTTTGCCCCTCGACAAAATTACTTTTCCAAATGTGTCGGTGAGGTAAAAGAGCACATATGTCAAATCATCTTGGAGTGCGTACTGTTGTACCAATGAGTGGCCTGCAAGTTTTTCAGCATTTTACTGTGTAATGGTCAATTTTCTTGTACTTCAGCTGAAAAAATGCCTCCCAAACAGAGCCTATATTTGTGATATGAGGTCGTATTTCAAGAATGGAGTTCCATTAAATTCTCCATTTATAGAAAAGTAATGATATTCATCATCATAAGCATCTGTCTATGTAATAAATACATGGAATTTAACGATATATTTATTTGAATGTAAGGTTATATGATTCATTTAATTGAACTTTTCAATTGTAATGACCTTAGACTACTGTGCTAGGTTCGAAATTTCAAGTTTCATATAATTCTAATTGTACATTAAATTATTCCAAATTTCCAATGATGATTGTTACTCAATTTAAGAAATTATATTGAATAAGGCAACTAAATATTAAATAATAAACGTACTATATGTGACCTTATTACTTTAGAAGACTATATTGGGTTAAGAAGGCGTGCCGCGTGGACATTTTTATTTGAAAAGAATATAAAGTGGACGACTAATATGGTGAAGTGAAAAAACGTAAAAAATGATATGCAAAACATTGATTGGTCATTTCATTCCTCCGCTTGAAAGATTTCTCAAACATCTCCTTTGAAGTAAAGTTTCATCCATCACATACACAATTATTGCATATTTGGAAAAAAATATAAGATTAACCATACATTCGTAACTAATATTCATTTGTTATCCAAACATTTGGTGACACATTATTCATCGTCATTATAATTTATTATCCGAACATTTGGTAACCACTTCTTATTTCCAGCCACACACATGAACACATAAGCATCGTAGATATATTTTTCAAGTTTCAAATAATTTTCAATAACTAATTGCGTCGATCATATACCGACATGTCTAAGTAGTGAACCTGCCAACTATACACAAATAATAATGATGATGATGATGATGATGATGATGCCACGTATACAACTACATTTTTCCAATCTCCAACTCCCACCAGCCACCAATGTATCCATAAATACAAAGAGGTAGTACTTATAACGCCCCGAAAATGCTTAATTTTTATCCAAATTCCTTAGATACATCATTTTAATTTGATAAATTTTAAAATTAATCATAATTCTGTCTTTTGAAATCGCTTCTTATCCAAATTCCTTATATACATCGTTTTAAATTCTAGTTGTGTTCAAACTTAATTGAGAATTTCAACTATAAATAGTGTACAATTGTCTCACGATTCACCACCAAAGAATTTACACGGTAGCTTTCATATAAAGTAACTATAAATTTCTAGTATATATTTTTTCTCAAAAGCTCGTTTGATTAATCAAGGTAAGATACTTTCGTGCAAGTGGTTCATTTCCTTATACATTTATGCTCAGTAATTTATGCATGAATTGCCAGTGGACCTTCCAATTCTTTAAGAGATATGAGATCTTTCGGGAATTTAAGATGACTTAAGATGAGTGTTCATTTTATTTTACTTTTAAATTATTAGTCAGTTTTATTTGTTAAAAAATAATTATTTAATTTGTGATTATGTTTTCATGGTTGAAATTATGGATATTCCAGTTATTTTTATTTAATAAAATTATTATTTTATCGTTTCACAAAAAAATTAAAATTTCGGTGACACTTTAGTGTTTGTGAAATTTTGGGGGTGATACAATACTCATACTTGCATAAACATGTAACGCATAGATATAATTTTTCGAAGTGTTAAATAAATCATTAAAACAAATATATGATTAGGTAAACGTGTTTCACATATANTCCAGTTATTTTTATTTAATAAAATTATTATTTTATCGTTTCACAAAAAAATTAAAATTTCGGTGACACTTTAGTGTTTGTGAAATTTTGGGGGTGATACAATACTCATACTTGCATAAACATGTAACGCATAGATATAATTTTTCGAAGTGTTAAATAAATCATTAAAACAAATATATGATTAGGTAAACGTGTTTCACATATATACCACACATCTCAAATGATTGACATTAGCCATATATGAGATCAAGAACTTAATTGGGAAGATCGCTCAACAAAGTCGTAGAAGTGGACGGATTTAGTTCGGTACTAATAGTTATTTTGAAAATGGAATTCTATAACTACGTATGGAACAGAACTAAAAACAAAACTTTCGATTCTGTTTCAATTCATTTTCCTTGAATAAGTTCTCAAATTTACTAATGCTATATGTAAATGAAGGTGTCTGACTATACAAGTTCTTAAACTATAATGGTTTAATATATAAAATCTCCATAATCTTTTGTTAAAATGATTTATATTTGACCGTAATGATTTGTATTTTTAAAGTATAAACGCAACAATTTACATCGAATATTTAACTGGTGACTTGAACTGGTTCTTTAAAAACATCTACTAATATCACTTATTTTCTTTGTACTTCGAGGCCGAAAATGCTAACTTGAAAAGAATAAAAGGAACCAGGCCTCCTATTAATCTAAATTATATTTATGAAATTTAATAGATCATTTTTTCAGAGTTTATAAATAACACAATATTAAATTACATATGAGTTTGATATAATACGGTAAAATTCATAAGAAAAAGTAAAATGCACTAGCCATATTTAAAAATAAAAAGTAAATTTTTCGCATTTAAATCGAATTTTTGGTTCCGGGTATTAGAACCGAGAATCAGATCTCGATTATAATACCCATAATCAATTAAAACTTGAGTAGAATCACACCGAACCGATCGATTATGATTTGATTCTGGTTTGGTCCAATGATTTTGGCAACTTTTGCCCAATCGTAAAAATCTATCAATAACATGAATTCATATCTCATTTGGAGATTAATAATGTCACTTATCACCACAGCTGCTAATAAATCACCATATGTGACATATGTGTTATTAAATTATAAGTTCAATTAAATGTGATGTTATGAGAGCTATTTATTGGACATATCATGTGCTGCCTTATAGAATTATGTTTCAGTATCAACAGTATCATATAGCATTACTCTTTGGAGATGGACGAAACCGAAAAAAAAAAAAAAAAAGATAACATAATTAAGATAC